>VMDO01009573.1:0-76270 GCA_007922755.1 Pedetes capensis | reverse complement strand
ATCAAATAGCTTAGGACTATAAAATACTATGTAAGAATGAAAAATTAGCAGCATTCCAATTCAATTTCTTTTTCCTGACAATGGCATAAGACATGTACATAAAAAAACAACAAAAATGATGTGATCAGTTTCAGTTGTATGAGTATCTGTTTTAAAACATAATATCCCAGGCGGGAAGTATAGCTCAATGATTGAGTGTTTGACCAGCATGACCTTAACCCCCACAACCAAAAAACAAAGAAACAAACAAAAACCATTAATAAATAACACACTGAGAATAAACTAAGTTTTAAGAATTGCTTAATCCAATACAGTCATTATCAATGAACAAACAATGCAGGTAGTTAGGTTACTTCAGATATTCTGGGACTTGAAACAATCTGCCACTGAAAACCCTATGAATAGTAGAGAAGCACTGACAATAGTGCCAGGCATGGCAGAGTGTTCTGTTGTAGATAAGTTCCCTATGAATTGGACCTGCCTAACAACAACAAATAACGATCATTATATTCAGTAGAAAAAGTGATAATATGCTCAGCAAGTTTTATATTATATTAATTTTTAAATTGCTATGTTAAGACTTCCAATGGGAAAATATTATAAATAAATGAAACAATTTAGAATAATATGGAATATAATAGGTATAATAACAACTATATATGGAATTTTTTGAGTAAAGAAATTGATGTGATGAGAAATAATCAGAAATGCAATTTGTATAAAAATAAATTTAAAAATTAATGACTATTAGTTGGACTATTTGCCCAAAAGGAGAAAAATTAATTCCTTTCTTTGATCAAATTTTATATCAAAATCATCTTCTGAAAAAGTTAGGACACACATGAAGAAAAATTAAAGATCTAAAGATAGTAAAATGTGTAATTATTCATTCAGTAAAATTATGTAAGTGATACTAATATTTTGTAGATATCTAAAATAGTCCAATAATTAATTTCATGTTTACATTGATATTTTGAATAAAGAAAATAGAGAAATCAATAAATATTTGGTTTGTACATATTAAGTGGCATTAGTAAAGTTGTGTTAGGAATGAAAAATACTATAGTAATTAATATTTGTTGAATGTTTATTATGTGATATTCTTCTAAATAATTTCATTACATTAGCTCACATTATTATTGAAACATTATTAATGAAATGATAGATGATACCATGTTTGACATTTTAGAGATGAGCAAATGTAAGCAAACAAAAGTTAAGTAATTTTCCCAAGCTGAAAGTAAGTGTAAGGTTGGCTCTACACACTCAAGCTAAGAACCATGGTGAATTCAGGAGAAAGGATTTGGATTTTCCTCCAGTAACAATTTTTTTTAATGCATTATCCCTTTTCCTTCTTTTCTTTCTTTTTTTTCTCTTTTTTTGTTTTTTTGGTTTTTTGTTTGTTTTTTGGCTTTACTTGGGGTTGAGCCCAGGGCCTCCTGCTTGCCTGCTTGCATGCTCTGCAAGTGCTGGACCACTGAGCTGCACCCTCAGCCCATTTTTTTTTTTTAACTTTTTGAGACAGAGTCTCGCTAAGTTATGCAGACTGCCTCTGGTCTCAAACTTGCAATCCTCCTGCCTCTGCCTCCCAGGCCACTGGGATTATAGGCATGCATCACCGTGCCTGGCTCCTTTTTTAAAACAAGAACACAGATTACATTCTCTTTTTTCTTTCTTAGACATTTATGATTCCATGGAAAATTACAAAATATATAGCTTACCACAGAAAAATTCATTAAACATCTCTGTCTAAGGAAACGTGTCATTTGATCTGATCAAGTGTTTTGATTGATCTTGTGTTACCACTTTATTTTCTTTTTTTATAATTACTGTTTATTTATTGTACATATTAATGGTTTCATGGTGACATTTACATACATGCATATCTTATGCTACCAGAAGGGAGACAAAACCTAATGAGAAGTACCAACTAGAATAACTTTTATGCACAACCTATAGGGTCTTTGGGGCTGGGATTTAGCTCAGTTGGTAGAGCGCTGTTCTACAGTCTCTGAGGTCCCAAGTTTGATTCCCAGCACCGCAAAAATGGGAGAAGGATGTGGCAACCCACTCCCAAGGCAATCCCGAAACAATCTGCCATTGAAAACCCTATGAGGGTCGCTATGAGTCGCACACAACTTGACAGCACCTAACAACAACAGGGTCTTTAAAGAACATTCTCAATTTCTTACATATGTAATGAATTACTGAGAAATAACCAGAAGGTATAATGTAAGACCAATCTTCTTTGGAATTGGAAAATATTTTATATCTCCTAACATAAAATAATTTGTATATTTTCTACATAAGCATTGTCTCCATATGAATTAATAAAATTTAATATGAAGAAAAATAAAATATTGATTGTAAGACTCATATCTGTCATTAAACCCTAGTTCACCCACCTATTGAATATATAATCAAGGGCAAATTGTTTTCTATATGAAATTTTCTTCATGTGTAAATTAGATATAGCACTAACAGGGGTCATACTATCCTTGTGAGGATTAAAGGAAAAATAGATTAAATTTTTTTGGCAAATAATAAGTAAATAGTATCTACTATCATTATTGTTGGATCTGGGATTTAGCTCAGTTGGTAGAGTGCTGCGCTGCAGTCTCTGAGGCCCTGAGTTCAATTCCCAGCGCTGCAAAAATGGGAGAAGGACCTGGCAATCCACTCCCAAGGCAATCCCGAAACAGTCTGCCATTGAAAACCCTATGAGGGTCGCTATGAGTCGGATACCGACTCGACAGCACCTAACAACAACAACATCATTATTGTTAATAGTAGTTATAAATATCAAAGCCAAAAATCAAATATCAAATATAGACATTAAAACAGAATTCAGTAGGAAATTAAAATTGCCAGTAGTGATATTGAGTTATTTACTTTGGAGAAATCTAATCTCTTCAAAATTATATTGTAAAAGAGTATGATGGACAGCTTTCTATCACTGTGACAAAATTCTTGAAATCATCAGCTTAAAAGAAGGAATGATTTATGTTGGCTTGGGTTTTTCTTCCATGGTCACTTGGCCATGCTTCTTTGAGCCTTTTCCAAGAGAGTTCATCATAATGAGAACACATGGCTGAGGAGCCTGTTCACCTCCTGGCAGCCAGGAAGAAAAGAGAAAGAGAGGAAGGGAATGTAGTCTCAATATCCCTTCGAGGGCACACCTGTACTGACCTAACTTCCTCCCACAGGGCTCCACCTCCTAAAGTTTCCATCATCTCCTAATAGTACACAGGTTGGTGACCAAGCTTTTTGCACATGAGCCTTGGGGGAACATTTAAAATCCATACAGTAGCAGATGTGAAGGTGGCAGCCTTCATTTATCATCCCATTTGCAATAAATTTTATCTCCCTCAATATTTCTGAACTTGTGAGATCTGCCAATTTTTCTCACAACCAAAGTCTTAGGAAGAACTTGGTGAGCATTCACATGAGGATCTATTTGCTGTCCCTGTGGCAAATTGAAAATGGCTCATACCAACTTTTATTCAGGCAAACGCCATCTTCTAGTAACTTCACAAATAACTCCACAGAGCTGAAGCAACTGATGACTTAGCTAACCTTTTCAGCCTGTGCCCATGAGGTAACTTGAAAGTATTACTTACTCAGTAGTTTACCTGATAATGTACAAATTAGAAAACATAAAGACATAATATGCCATACCTGCATTTGTTCAATGTCAAGCAAAGGAGAGAACAGATTATAAAAAATAATAAATATTTATATTCTTATGTTTATTCCATCATTGAATCCTTATCATTTGCTAATGCTTTTTTAGTCACTACCACACTTCATTTGTGTCTTCTATGCTTATAAATATCTTCTCACTTAAAGAACATATAAATTAGTATTTACTTGTTCCCAAGGATTTTTGGAAAATTTTTAATTTCTTAGGAGATAAACATCCTGGATGCTCACTTGAATATAAAGCAAATACCTCCATATATTTAGATTTAATTCAAGTAATTCTACTTTGGGGCAGAAATATTTTTATTTCTTTGAAACTTACACAGAGGCAACAAATCATAATACATCCTCAAGAGAGTTAAATTATTTAAAAACAATTTCATACTTGATACAGCTTCTACTCTCAAAAGAAGCCCTATTACTCCTTTTGTCATAAGTACTGTACTCTACCTTATTCTAGTATTTCTTTCATGTTCATTTCATAGATCTCATAGAGTTCATGTTTTAAGGTAAATAATTTTAATGAATGTAGTAAATCCACATTAAAGGAAGTATTAGTTAACAACTTTGTTTCCACATTAAAAGTTAAACTTCCCTCGTCAGAATTATTTGGAGAATTCATTGTACGCTCAGTAGATTTTCTGACTAAATATCAGGCAGTTTACTGTTTGGAGGTGCAGGTAGCAAGAGAGGGAAGGAGAATATGAATAAAGAATTAAAAAAGTATTTTATGTTTATTTATTAGGAAAAAAAGAATGCTATGTTAGAGTTGTTCATTTTCCAGTCATGTGTTGGACTAAACAGACCTAAGAATTTATTTGGTTTAAATTTTTATGTTTTACAAATATTGTCACTTTTTTGATGAGTGTGAGTTGGTTTATAAATAAGGAAAATTTACTGCATGAATTTTCAGCATAAAACAGTGCCTTCAAACTCTCAGGTTTCATTTGTCAAGAAAAGAGGACTGAATGTAATTGCCTTTACCAATGTAATAGAATGATTCCTTTCCATGATATTTCAATTTTCTGTATTTGTGGGCAGTGGGAAAGGGTCCGATACCACTGCTAAATTGTTAACTACAATTAGGGGAGTTTTCTTAGGGTAAAAGGCATAAAGAAGTCAGTCAACAAACACACTTGTGACAAGTCACTCAGCAGTATTAAATCTGATGTGCCTGCTAGGTTTAATGTTGCATTAACTTCATTTTGCATTAACTTCAGATCCATTATTGACTTATGAGTTCACAAATATCCTTTCTTTGCCAGCATGTATTTGTAAGATTCTTTAGCTTGCACTGAATTTTCTGTGCTGCCATCCAATAATGACATTGTTTCAGCTGCGAGAACTTATTAGAAAATATATGATGCTTGCAGTTTTGTAAAAGTCGATTCCCCCCTGTGGAATAATCTCTGTTCTAATTTGACTGTAAAATCCCCATAAATTATTTCAATCTCATTTTAGACTGGGACATATTTCATTGATTGGTAATAGCCTTAAATTACTTTTTATTGTGATTGTAATGTTTTCTTGTCAAATGGCAGGAAACAGTAAATTATAGAGTAATTTAACAGGTGGAAATATACACAAGCAAAAATTGTTAGAAACAAAGATAAACCATTAGAACAAATTGCAGTCTGCACATGCCTAATCAGTTCTTCCATGTGTACAATGTAAGAAATCAGTTCTTTCTTCCACAAAGTTTAATTAATCTGGAATCCTGAACTAGTATGCAAAATAAAACCTGCATATTTGAGAACCATAGACATGTAAAATTAGACTGCTAAAAATATATTTAATGGTATTTATTGGGGGCTAGAATGCTTTAATTATAATGCTAAAACTCATTATTGAAGACCCAGTACTAAACTCTTCTGTTACTCATTAACCAGCAAACACTCCTTAGCCTTAAATTAGCTTTTGCACCATACACTCAGACAAAATGATGTCATCTCTCAATGAGAAAGAAGTGGGTCACATACAAGAAACATAACTGCATTGAGTATGTTAGTGGGGATCTCAGGTCCAGGGTCTGATGTTACTCCAGCACCATGGAAGGAATCCAGGAAGTGGACAAATCTAGGTCCTTGGTTATGTTTATAAATAAACTTAGATTTGGACCCAGAAGAGACTTTACAAGATGGTTTATTTAGAATTGAAAGGAAAAGAGTGAGAGTCAGGGCAGATAGGCTTAGAGTGAGTAGGTTGGAGACCTAGATTGGGATGGTGGAATGGGAGAGGAGCAGGTTGGGGAGTTAGGTCAGTGTGAGGAGAGAGAAAATGATAGAACAGAGAAGGAATAAAGAGAAAGTTACACTTTCTGACATAGAGATCAGAAAGCAAGATGGCAGGTCCACCAGTGAAGACACTTGCACAGCAGCATTTATGCATTTGAGTTGGAGGTCAGGAATTGTATGGGTCCATCAACGAGGGCACAGACATCTCTAAACGCAGACAGCTGCATATATCTGCAGACTTCTGTAGGGTGCTCTAACTTTTCTGTAAACTGCAAGTAAATGGACACTGCAAACTGTGGACATGGCAGAATTCTGAGGACTTGCATTCTGTGGACTCTTCTGAGGACTGTGGAAGCTGGGGACATCTGGACACTGCTTCAAGGAGAGGGACTTTAAAATTTTTAAGCCCATATCTCATTAAGGGGACAGATAGTCCTCCCCTTTTCTGATCTTGTCTTCAGATGTGTCAAGTTTCTCCCACACTTCAGCCTAGGCTGGCCTTCCCAGGCTGTAAAACATGTCTTTCTCTTTTTTGGAGGAGGAATCCTGCTTAAAATGAGAATCTCCTTCCTTAAGCAATACATGGAGTCACCTGTGGCTACCATATGTAAACAGAGTTCTTGTTACAGATTAGACCATTTGTGAAGGTGCTATAGGTTACAGACCAGGTTATATGAAAAGGGGTCTTATCTCCTAACAACCATGCTATTTGCAAAGATATTATCTATCAGGGAAGTACTAATCACCAGATCAAGGCCTTTATCTCAGAAGAAACATTGATATTCATGTCTTAGATGGCTGGCAAGTAGATAGCTGAGAAGTAATGGCTGCAGAGTCCTCTTTTTTCCTTTCCTTCCTGCCTACTACCTTTTATCAAGAATATTATAAGCAGCCGGGCGTGGTGGCGCACGCCTGTAATCCCAGCGGCTCAGGAGGCGGAGGCGGGAGGATCGCAAGTTCGAGACCAGAGGCAGTCTGCGTAACTTAGTGAGACCCTGTCTCAAAAAGTAAAAAAAAAAAAAATGGGCTGAGATGCAGCTCAGTGGTACAGCACTTGCAGAGCATGCAGGCGCGAGGCCCTGGGTTCAACCCCCAGTACCGGAAAAAAAAAAAAAAAAAAAGAATATTATAAGCATAGGACTTTTATAGAATTTATGTGTACACTTCAGATGGAAGCCCTCAGGGATTTCAAGTGGGCTCTAATCAGAAGTGAAAATTTATGAAAATCAGTTTTCTTTCATAGTAAGCCTGAATCAGCAAAACCTCCTTGAATGGCACTGCTCTTTAATCAACCATGAGTGTCTATTTCTAAACCTACATCAGATTCACTTTAGTGTACTTAGAAAAGTGTCTAACTTTTCCAGAATCCAGTCAGTCATCTAAAGTTACCTAATTTAAAAAAAAAATGTCATTTTGGAGATTTTCAACAACCACTTTGCAATAAACCTAATCCTTTAAAGAATTTTTTTAATTTAATAATTGTATTAATTATATGGTCAATAGTTGTGTCTGAAACTACACTTGAACCAGCTAGAATAATTTTGGGGGTGACCAGAGAACACCTAGCTAGAAAACAGGGAGCAAAATCCTAGGAGGGTCTTAGATAGTAAGCCTGTGAAGAACACCCCAGGTGTGTTCCTCTAAACCATTCTATGCTTATAGGCCCCTGATCATCGGATGGGCTGAGGCCTGGAAGATTTTGGAGACACTTTCTGGGCTCTTTTCCCAATGTCCTGCTGATAAGCACCAGGTTCCTTTTTATCAAATCTAATCTCTAGTGAGCCATTGCTCAGCCATACCCTCCAGCACTATTTCTTTGCTTTTTCTTTTGCCAGGCTGACAGTTTTCTAAATCTTTCTACTCCATTTCCCTTTGCTATCAAATCTGAACACAAGATATTAATAGTAACCAAGCAGCACCCTGAATACTTTTCTGTTCAGAAAAGGCTTCCATTGTTTTTTCATCACTCTTAAATGTGACCTTTGATAAAGCTTTAAGTCAAAGTCATCCGGCTTATTATTTCATTACAAAGATGGGCTGGACTCCAGTTTCCAATGATATGTTCTGTTACCAGAATGAAAAGTCCATCAAAGCTGCCCTATTTAAAAAAACCAAAATCCATATGGTTACAATTGGTGGGAAGGAAGCAGGTTTATTCAAAGCTGCCTCAACTCCTGTCTCGACTCCTCTATCTTGCCTTACCTGGATCAAGCTCCTGCCTCAACTCCTCTGTCTTACCTTGCCCGGATCAAGCTAAGGGAAAACCACTCTGGTGAGGGGAAGGGAATAAAATGAGACAGCAGCCTTGAAGACTATGCACAGGGCCTCCTCCTCATCATCCAAGGGTATGTCTTCTTTGTTTCTGATTGCAACTTCACAATGAACTGTGATCTCCTGAGGTTCCTTCTGAAACGTGATTTAGCAGGTGGGGCTTCTCTTCAGACAAAGGATTAAGAAAGGGCAGAAGGGCAAAAGGGAGGGGTAGAAAAGGATAATTTCAAAGGAGATCCTGTTAAAATCCCTGGTTTCCACCTGAGATTTCATGGCAAGGCTTTCACAGTCCACCTCTCATCAGCTTTTCCTAGTCATGGCCATTTAACCAACCCCTAAGAAGTTCTAGCTCCTTTCTAGTGTCCTTGTCTGCTGAGCCATCAAAAGACTCACCCACAGTGTTACAAGTATAGTAATGCAGGCTTTTGGTAGTTTCTCCTACAAACCCTTCCAATTTGTTACTCAGTTCCAAATCTGCTTCTACATTTTCACGTATTTTTATTGAAACTCTTCCACTCCTCAGTGGAGTAGTTTCACAGTCTAAGTCAATATTGTATTGCTATAACAAAATAGCAGTATTCTTGATAAACGAAAGTGGTTTATTTTGCTCATGGTTTTGGAGGTTGAAATTCTAAGATCCTGAAGGCTCATTGTTTAGGCACCTGGTAATAGCATTCTGACTACATGACAACAAGGGGAATATCATCAGACCAGGAGTGTTTGGAAGAAGGAGAGTGAAGGGACCTGACAAGACAGGAAGCAAAAGACAGAAAAGGAGCAGTCTCACTTTTGTTATAAGAATCTTCTCTTGTGGGAACAATGCCTGCAGCCGTACTACTGTGTCATCAGATCCCTTAAGATCTTGGAAGCTAAGTAAGGTTGGGCATGGTTAGTACTTAGATGGGAGACTGCCTGGGAATAACAGGTACTGTAGGCTTGGGAGAAGGCCCAGGCAAACCACTCACAAACAACAATCAGCCATTGAAAATCCTATGAATAGCAGATAAGCACTGACAAAAGTGTTTCACCTATTGTTCATAGGGTCTCTATGAGTTAGCAACTTGATGGCACCTAACAACAACAACAATATTGTAAGAACTAACCAGAGCCTCACAAGAATTGCACTAATCCTTTCAGGAAGTGGTGTCTTTAATGACCTAATCAGCTTTCAGGAAAACTTAACTCTTAAAGGGTTATTACTTCGTAACTTTCCTACACTGAAGACCAAACTTCTAGCACATTAATCATTAGGGGACATAAAATAGCAAATTTTATCTCATGTAACCAGGTTTGTGAAAAAATAAGAATGTGAAAAAATAAGAAAATCTGAAATGATGATATGCCAAATGGTAATATTTTATTTTTAAAATTCCTGAATGACTGTGTGACAGTGTGTGAATTATACGTGATATTGCATTTATGTATTTTTATATCTTAAAATGTATTTTCAGTTAAATTTAATATTACATTTTAAACAACCAGAGCAATGTGTAATATATTGTAATTAAGTTAAAGAACTATACTGGATTGTTTTCTCAAGAATGTATGGAATATGGTTGAAATAGCATTAGCTTCTGAGCCAAAAGTTCCAGATTCTATCACTTGTTCAAATAGATACTTTTTAGATCCATATTCTCATGGAATTCATTTCTTCATTGGTATAAAAGGGGCAGGATAAGATCTACTTTCAGTTTTGGCATTTTATTTGTTAGTTATTCATTGTTGTGACCAAAATACCTGAAAAAGAAAACTTAGAAAAGTTTATTTTACCTCCCAGTTTTAGAGGGTTTTCGTCCATAGTGGCAGGGAAGGCATGGTCAATGAGCTCAATCATTGGCAACAGGAATGTAGGTCAGAAGACATCACTGAAGACCAGGAAGCAAAGAACGCCAGGTCAGAACTGGGGGTAGGTAGAGCGTTCAAGATCCTGCCGCCAAGTGGCCTACTTCCACCAGCTAGTTCCTGCCTCCTAAAGTTCCACAGCCTCCCAAAACAAAGCCACCCAATGGGGACTAAGCATTCAAACACATGAGCCTATGGGGGATATATTACATTCAAAACAATAACAGGCATCACAATTAAATATCCAATCTACCTTAAATCCTTTTTGAAATAAATAATGTAACAATTATTTAGTACAGAAATGTTCAGTAAGTTTTACCACATTATTTTGCTAAGTCTAAATTATCAATGGTAAGAGACATTATGTCCCACTAAAAAAGGGCCCAATAAAAAAATGAAAGCAAGATTTTAAGATAATCCAACATAGTATGTGTATTATGAACTTCTAATTGCTTTGAAATGTCATTCCTCTCTTTTAAGAGATTTGGAATTTCTCATACCTTCAAGTTTATTTTTAAGACAAAATATAACAATATTCTTCAATTGCTTGTATCTGATTTATTTTATGGATCTTAAACCATTTTTTGGTTGAATTGTTTTACTCATAAGATGTACACTCTGTCATTTTGTTTATATGGCTGTTTATGTTCACTATAACATCATTTTAGTTCATGCCAAAACAATGAGTAGTGTGTTTTTGTGCATTTATACATAATTTTTAAAAATAGTTTTAAATGGAAATTGCACTCAACATGTTAGACACCAATAGTGCATATAAGTCAATAGAAGTGGCTTCAATATAAACAGTTATGACCAAATTGATGACTGCATAGGCAATGATAACAAAGTCACTACCATATCACCATCTGGCCCGTAATAAATATATGATGGTGTTAATGGTAAATTCCAATCCAAATTTGAAAATGACAAAATATTGAATATTTTACATCTTAGAATGGATAACATGCAGGATAATCACTGTTGTAGAACACACAACCTATTGAGTTGCTATTATATTACATAAATTCTGTTTGGAACTTTGCTGTGTATTAAGAGCATATTAAAAAAAAGAAGAAGAAAATAGTTTCTCTGACTTAGAGAGTCCAATTAAAATTTTAATCATGGTAGTTGCAACATATTCTAATCTCTTGTTGAGCTCAAGTCCACCTATAACTTACTACATTTCCCCAAAATGGAGTTACCTACTGTTTTCTATAATTGAGCCTCCCTGCCTCCTCTGGCCATTGTTCATAGCTCTTTTAATAGAAGCGATTTTTAAGACATAATTTTTAGAGCAGTTTAGATTGATATCAAATTTGAGAGGAATGTAGAGATTTTTCCATATACCCTCCTGCCTTCACAGTCATAGCTTCTATTATTATCAAAACCATCCAGTGGCATGGTACCTATGTTAAAAGCAATGAACCAACATTGATACATCATCATCATATAAAGTCAATAGCACACTTTACAGTTCACTATTACTATTACTACTCTATATTCTCTGGGTTTGTACAAATATATGATGATATGTATCCACCATTATTGCACCAGAGTATTTTAATTGCCCTAAAATACCTCTATGATATTTTTATTCATCCCTCTCTCCACTCACAACACTTGGCAGCAACTGATTTTTTTCCTATCATTATAGATTTGCCTTTTCCAGAATGATTTATTAATGGAATCATAAACCATGTGGCCTTTTCAGAGAGGGGCTTCTTTCACTTAGTAATATGAATTTATGGTTCTTCCATGTCTTTTCACGGATTATTACGTCATATTCTTTCAGTGCTAAATAACTTTCCATTGTTTGGATTACTGTGTTTATCCATTAAACTAGTGAAGAAAACACTGGCTGCTTCCACATTTTGGCAATTATAAGAAGAAATAAATATCATATGCAGATCTTTGTGTAGATTTAAGTTTTCAGATCTCTTGACTAACTACTAAAGGGTGAGATTATTGAATCACATGGTAAGAATATGTTTATTTTGGTAGGAAACCACCAAACTGTCTTCTCAAGTGCTTGTAACCTTTTACATTCCAAACAACATCAAATGGGTGTTCCCTTTGCTCCCTAACCTTGCATGAATTTGCTATTTTCCGTGTTCACTATTTCAGCTGTTCTATTGAGTCTCCCATGTGTCTGTTAGCTTGTCTTGCTGCAGGAGCTTGCATGTTGCTGTGATGCTAAAAGCTATGCCACGGGTATTTCAGATACTAGCAGGGCCACCCATGGTGGACAGGGTTCAGCTGAGCTTCCAGACTAAGTCAGACTAGGGAGAAGGATTTGGTAGACTACTCCTGAAGTAATTAGGCATTGAAACTCTATGAATAGCAGAGAATCACTGTCAAATGTAGTGTTAGAAAATGAGGCCTCCAGCCTGGAAGGCATTCAAGAAATGATGGGGAAACACTTATGGCCTCAAAGAAGAGCTGACCTTAATAATGGGAATGGAGTAAAGCCCCAGGGCCCTCCATTTGCTGATGTGGCATGACTCAAAATGAGAAGAAACATGCATAGTTGCTGCAACAATGGAGTCCAACATAAAAAGACACTGTGCATGGTACAGTGCTGGGTAGGATTTTTGTCTGTTCTATATAGGGTTGCTATGAGTTGGATACAACTGGATGGCTCCTAACAACAATTAATTGTGTAGGAACAAGCCATTATTATTTTAATTTGCATTTCCCTAATGACCTATTATATGCATCATCTTTTCATATGTTTATTGGTCATCTGCATATTTTCTTTAGTGAAGGGCATCTGAATGTTTTTATCACATTTTAAAATTACACTGTTTTTCTGTTGTTTAGTTTTGAGTGTTCTTTGCATATCTTGGATAATAGTCTTTTATCAAATGTGCTTTTGACAAATATTTTCTACCAGTCTTTAGTTTGTCTTTAAATTCTGTTGGCATTGTCTTAGAGTATTAATTTTAATAAATTCCATCTTATCAATTATTACTTTCATTAAGCAACTCTTTGATTTTGTATCTAAAAAGTCATTATCATTCTCAAATATTCATGGAAAGCTATATTTCTCAGATGTTATTTTCTTGATGTTTTCTTATTTGTTATAGATTAATTTTTAGTACATTTTTCTTATCAATTTGTAGCTATCAGCAATTTCTGGTTATTTTTGGTGAAGAATCTAAGACCTGTATGCACAATTAGTTAACTAATTATCCTGAAAATGTACAGTTATTCCAGCACCATTTGTTAAAATGATTATCTTTTCTCCATGGTACTGCCTTTATTCCTCTGTCAAAGATAAGTTGAGCATATTTATGTAGACCAACTTCTGGGCTCTCTTTTCTTCTATTGTTTGTCTCTTCCCTGCCAACATTGTTGTTGTTGTTAGGTGCCATCGAGTCGATATCCGAATCATAGTGACCCCCATTGGGTTTTCAATGGCTGACTGATTGACTTGGGAGTAGATTGCCAGGCCCTTCTCCCATTTTTGTGGTGCTGGGAATTGAACTTGGGACCTCAGAGACTGCAGCACAGTGCTCTACCAATTGAGCTTAATTCCAGCCCCTGCCAACATTACATGGCCTAAATTACGTCAAATGTATTATAAGTTTTAAAGTCAAGTAGAATCACTGTTCTAACTTTTTACTTCTCTGTCAATGTTGTGTTGATTATTCTGTGCCTTTTACATCATTATATAATGTTTACAATTAATAATTTATATCTTTAAATTATGTTTCTGGGACTATAGGATTATACTGAATTCATATATCAAATTGGAAAGAATGGGCATTTTTCCAATATTAAGAATTCCTATCCATTTACATGGTATGTCATTCCATATACTTAATTCCTTGATTTTGTTTATCAGAGTTTCATTGTTTCCCTCATGTACAATTTGTAAATATTTTATTATACCTATGTATTTCATTGTGTAGTCCTCACATGTCTGTCAGTTTGCCATACAATGGGGACTTGTGTGTTGCTATGATGCTGAAAGCTATGCTATCAGTATTACAAATACCTGCAGGGTCACCCATGGTAGAGACTTTTCAGATGACTTTCCAGACTTAGAAAGACTAGAGAGTAGGACTTGGCGGCCCACTCCCAAAACAATTAGTCATTGAAGACCATATGAATTGCAGAGAAACACTATCAGATATAGTGCTGGAAAATAAGCCCCCCCGGTTGGAAGGCACTCAAAAGACTACTGGGAAAGAGTTGTATCCTCAAATTAGGGTCTACCTTAATGATAGAAATGGAGAAAAGCCTGAGGGACTTCCATTTGTTTATGGGGCACAACTCAAAATGAGGAAGGACAACAGTAAACATTGGTTAATAATTGATATGTGGACTGTATGTAGAATGAATCTAGGAAAATTAGAAATCATTAAACAGGAAATAGAGGGCATAAACATTGACATTCTCGGCATCAGTGAGCTAAAATGGATTAGTATGGGCAACCTTGAATCAGATAATAATAGGGTCTACTATGCTGGGAATGACAAGGAGAAATGGGGTTGCCTTCATCATCAAAAAAGATATCTCAAGATCTGTCCTGAAGTACAATGCTGTCTGTAATAGAATAATACCCATACACCTACAAGGAAGGCTGTTAATATGATGCTTATTCAAATGTCCCACCACTAAGGCCACAAATGAAGATAGGAAAGATTTTTCCCAGCTTCTTCAATCTGAAATAGATTGAATATGTAGTCAGCATTGATGAAGATCAAACACACAGCCTTCATTGTGGATTGTATCTCAATATCAAAACAACAAATGTCCTTACAACTCGGTCAGAATACAAATTCATGATAAATGGAGAAAAGATTGAGTTGTCCATGATTTTACTTTACTTTGTTCTATAATCAACACCCATGGAAGCAGCAGTCAAGAAATCAAAAGACGCTTTGCACTGGGAAAAGCTGTGGCAAAAGAGTTATTTAAAGTATTGAAAAGTAAAGATGTCACATTGAAGACAAAATACACCTGAATCATGCCATGGTATTTTCAGTCATATCATATAGTTGTGAAAGTTGAACACTGAACATGGGAGATAGGAAAAGAACTGATGTTATTAAATTATGGTGCTGGAGAAGAATATTTAACATACCATGGACTGCGAAAAGAACCAAGAGATCTATCTGAGGAGAACTGCAACTGGAGTGCTCCTTGGAAGCAAGGCTGGCTAGACTGTGTCTTACATATTTTAGACATGTACTCAGGACAAACCAATCCCTGGAGAAGGACATCATGTTTGGGAGTTTGGCAGGTCGGTGAAAAAAAGGAAAGCCCTCAACTTGATGGACTGACAAAACATACAACATACAACAATGGACTTAAACATAAATAAGATCATGTGCCTAGCACAGAATTGGGAAGTGTTTCTCTCTGTTGTACATAGGTTGCTATGAGTCAGACCCAACTTGATGGCACCTGACAACAAAAACAGTGTAAATTATATTGTATCTTTAATATCAAATTCTACTTGCTCACTGCTGTATACAGAATAGTTAACATTACATTTTAAGTTTCTGATCTACAACCTTGCTATGATCACTTATTATTTGCAGATTTTTCTTACTTCTTGTTGTCCTACATAATCATGTGACCATGAAGTATAGTTTTATTTCTTCCTTCTCAATCTGTGTAGCTTTTCTCATTTCTTTGGAAGAAGTAGGATTTCCAGTAAAAGTCTAAAATGAGTGGTAAGAGGCAAATGATTTTTCTATACCTGATTTTGTTGAGAAAACTTCAAGTTTCTCACGAATAAGTATGATTTTAGGTATTCTCTATCAAGTTGAGGATATTCCTCTCTATTTCTCATTTATAAAGCGTTCTTATAAATGAGCATAGAATTTTATTAAGTGTTTTTTTCTGCATCTATTGATATGATTATGTGATTTGTCTTTTCAGCCCGTTGATGTGCTAAATTATATTTATTGATTTTTGAACATGGAACCAGACCTGAATATCAGAGGTAAAACCCAGTTGGCCATATTCTATATATGTATTTTTTCATACATTTCTGGATTTGACTAATATTTATTAAGGAATTTTGAATCTATATTTATGGTGTGTACTAGTCTGTAGTGTTCTTTTAAAGTCTTTGTCTTATATTATGGTAATGCTGCCCTCATAGAATGAGTGAAATATATCCTCTCTGCTGTCTATTCTCTGAAAGTAATTGTAGAAAATTGGCATTTTTTCCTTACATGCTGGATGGAATTCAACAGTGAATACATCTGGGCCTGAAGTTTTCTGGTTTGGAAGATCCTTTATTATTGATTCAATTTCTTTAATAGAAATCATCTATTTAGATTATTGCTATGATTTTAATGTGCCCACAAAGTTTATGTATTGGAAATTTGATTCCCCATGAGGCAGTGTTGAGAAGCAGGGAATTTAAGAGGTGATTAGTTCATGAGGGCTTTGCTTTAATAGATGGAGTAATGTTATTATAAGAGTGGGATCATTATAATGAGAGGGGATTGTAATAAAAATGAATTTAACTCTTGAAACTCTCCCTTGCTTTGTGATATCATCTGCTATGTTATGACTTAATAAGTAGGCCCAAATGCAGCACATTGATCAGACATCCCAACCTCTAAAACCAAGAATCAAATAAAACGTTGTTTTCTAAATTATCCACTCTGTGGTATAGAAGCATGAAGTCAACTGAGTCTTTTTGAAAATATATGATTGACAAAATTGTCTATATTCAACACATACATCATGACTTTGTATGTGTTTATATTGTATAATGATTACCATACTGAAATGGTTTAACACATTTATCACCACCCCTAATTACCATTTGTGTGGGAATAGGGATGGATATATGAAGAGGGTACTTACTCTACTTTCTAATCAAATTTCAGTGTCAAAGTCAGTCTTTCAAGAAAATTATTCCATATTGTCTATGTTATCAGAGCTGTGCATATAGACTTGTTGCTTTATTATCATTTCTATAACTATGACAACTATAATGACGTGACTTCTTTCATTTCTGACATTACCAATTTGAATCTTTTCTTATTTTCCTTAGCATGACTAGAGGCTTATTGATGTTATTAAGTTTTTTAAAGAGCCAGTATTTGGTTTCAGTGTTTCAATGATTTTATCTATTATTTTCCTGTTTTCGTTTCACTGATTTCTTGATTTCTGCTTTTTTCTTTTTTTTCTTTTTTTCTTTTTCTTTTCTTAATGGTGAAACCAAAAGGGCTCACACATAGAGTGCAAGTGCTCTACTACTGGGCTGCATTATGATATTCATGCGGTTGAATGAGATAATAAACATGTAAGTATCTCATAGATATGCAAACTTCACCTTTTCATCAGTTAACATTGTTTGACATTAATAGGCACTTATGTCAAAAGGACACATTATATATTTGTAACAGATAATTTATCTAAGCAAATGTATATAAGACTCATGAAGAATAAAACTATCTGAATCATGACAAATTAATATAAGATGAAAAATAAATATTAATGAATTATATTACAGGAGAGAGCAAATAAATAATGAAAAAGTATATTAAAATAATTAGCAAGCAAATTATTATGAAATCTCAAAATTGTGGGGTGCGCTCCTCAACAGACCCTCGGGAACACGGTGAAAGGGGAGAAAGGAAAAGCCTCAGGCACTTTTGCCTGGCAGGGACAAACACAGATATTTATTGCCTCTCAGCCCTAAGAAAAGCAGAGAGGAACCCAAACAAGTGCATAGCTATAACAAATGTTAGCAGCCTAAGTGCTGCAGCAATATTGCTGCCTCAGTGGCAGCGGCAGCTCTTCTGCCTCCAGTCCTGGGACGAGAGTCTGTCCTCAGCTCCAGCCTCTTGACACTGGGTCCAAGAGGCTTTCCTCAGCTTACTTGTAGTCCATCTTTCCTTGAGAGTGCCATCTAGTTACCCTAGTCTAGGTGGTCACAAGGAGAGATGCTTCTGTGTTGCTGGTCAAATCCAGAGAGACTTCTTTTTTAGTCAGTGGTCACAGAGAGAGTGAGTGCCTGCAGGGCAGCTGCTTATATAGATGGCTTGAACCAATCAGCTTCAAGTCCTTTGTTTTCTAATTGTTCTATCAGGTTCGGAGGATTTATGACAGGTTTTGTACAAATATCCAATCAAGTTACTTTCACTTTCCTAGATTTCTAATTTACAAACCAGATCTTCAAAAGCTGTTTTCCCAGGTTTGGGTTTTTGCCAACTTCCTCCCAATTTCTCCCTACACAAAATAGGCTGTTGTAGGCATTCCATGCATAGTTCTTATTCCATCTGAATATATTAAAATAAAATTTTCCTATATATTTATTTATCTTGGTAGCCATTGACCAATGCAAAGTCACATGTATGAGAGAAATATTTGTAATTGCTGGAATCAAGATTAAGTCTATACTGATCTTTTAAGAACTTACATTGGAGTTTATTATATCTAGTATCTAAAAGAATATAAAGAAAATCCCTCTAGAAACAAATGTGTTTCTCATAAAAGTCATTCACTTGTTTCTCCCAAAGGCAATTTTCAAAATTATCGAGTTAGAAATGTTTTGATCTGCCCATGATGAAAAAAATACCATTATTTTTATGGTTGTGTCCATCAATGTCTTTTTTTCTCTGACTGCAAAAGGTATAAATGTTAATTATTAAAGATACTGAAGTAATAAAGATTAGAAATTTTTCATGTGATCTCCAGGAATGCTAATAAGGTTACACTTAGTTTTGACATGAAACAAATTACTCAGCAACATCATAACAGATAGAAATCTAAACACTTACTTTTTTTGTTGTTTTTCTATTTTATAAACTTCATAAACTTACTCTAAGGGAATAAGTCTCCCAGGGTATAGTAGTTCCTGAATTCATTACCTCACTGTGTCACTTATTTCTATATTCTCTATGTCCAATAGTCTTTCCTCCAGCAGATTAGGCCACAACATTCACAGAAAATAGATGGTGCCTGTATCAAAGTGAATTGGATTACTCTGAAATGGCTTATTGTAGGGAATTATTTGGCCACCCCCAAGGTGGACCAGGAGGGTGCTGGGGCTGAGGCCCACTCAGTCTGGGCCAAGATCTGAGCCCTCCCCAGATCCTGCCCTGTTTCTGCCACATCTGGTTATCCTTAAGCCTTAATCAAACAGCCAAGTTCTGGTGTGGCCTTTTTCAGCCTGAATGGCCTCCCAGAACTTTCCAATTAGTTATTAAGGAGAGATCAGTGATTAGTCCAGCCTGCACCTAACCCCCCAATTCTAAGTGCATTTTTTGAAGCCCTCACACAGAGAGCTGCTCCTTCTGGCATTGGTTGCACCTTGGTCCACACCCCCACCTAGGGTGTATGTAAGCACACTACTGACTACCCCAAGCATCTATTCTTTTCTTTCTTCCCAACCACCTTGACTCTGGTCATTACATCCTACACCTGACTTCACCACTCTCGTCCAGACCTTTGATCAAGCCGCCAAGAGGCAAGACTCTGAGGTCAAGAAAGACGACCTCGAGCAGGCCAAGAAAAGCTCTCAACCCCCCTTTGGAGGAAGGAGGTGAGGGGAGAAGACAACTGGTGAGAGGCAACATCACCAGACCTTCAGCATAGCCAGTGAGGACATCAGGGCTGTTTGTTACTCTGATACAGAGCTGTTATTCCATCATGGAATCAGTAACCTGTATTGTTGACTAGAAAGCATTAGGCTTTCCTGCAAAGGAGTAGCTTAATAAAGTTCCTGTTTGTTTTATATAAGAAAGCTCCCTAGGTCCTTCTTGGCACCACCAACCAGCTCTTGCTCACCCCCGAGGGTCCCCGAGCACACTGGTGTTATGGTGAAGTTCTGTGGTCTTTTGCAGGGCCTCAGAGGACCCCAACAGCTTACATTTCATCCCCTAAATGTGTCTGAAACTAGGAGCAACACTACTTTTGCTTTTCCCAAGTTAGCCATAAAATTTGTGCTTTAAAAAGCTTTTACATTTTGGAGCATATTACCTATTACGTTTCCTTCATGCCTTAAATTAATTTTATCATCTACTTGAGCCATAAGTCCTGTCTCTTCACTGAAAGCATCTTCTTTGCTTCAGCACTTCTGGAGCCCTACAAAGATTGCTTATCTCTCAGGACCCCTAGGATATCATTAATTAATTTTTTAACAAAGTTTATGTCACAGAAGAATTCACCTATGGTGGGCACAGCTGTGGTATAATCATGTTTCTAATCACCCTTTCCTTGTAACTTCCAATTATTAATCCTATTCTTGCCACCTTGAAAAACATAGAATTATCTCCATTTCTATTTAATTATCTTTAAATATTTTAAGACAACTGTAATGTATTTATTTTTTCTTTACCTCTCTAAATTTTTGTCAATCATTCATACATATATTATATAGTATAACAAGCTGTTATGGATTGGCTGTGAAGTGTTTCTTAGAAGGCTCAGGTGTTGAAGGTGTGGTCCCCAGCTAGTCTATCCAATCATTAAGAAGTAATTGGATCTGGATCATGAGGTCTCTGACTTCATCAATAAATGAATTCACTGGTGGAGTCATAATCTGAAGGTATTATGAGGTGGTAGAAACTTTTAGAGAAAGTAAGTCACTGGAGGCATGCCCTGGAAGGATATTTTCTCCCTGGCCCCTCCTCTGCTTATCTCTCTGCTTCCTGGTTGTGAGGAGGTGAGCAACCTCTGGAACATGCTCCCACCACTATGATCTTCTGCCTTGTCTCAGGACCAAAGCAATGAATTCATCCAACCTTGGATTGAAACATCTGAAACAATGAGCCAAAATAAATCTTTCCTCTTTTTAAACTGTTTCTCTAAGGTATTTGTCACAGGAAATCAAACCGATATGTATGTACAGAATTGATTTTAAGAATTTTTAAAATTATTTTTGGGCTGAGGTTCAGCTAAGTTGAAGAGTGCAGCTCTGCACTCTCTGAGGCCCTGAGACATGTCAATCCACTCCTGAAGCAATCCTGAGACAATCAGCCATTGAAAACCTTATGTTATACATAGTGTTACTACAAGTAGGACCCAACTTGATGATATGTAACAACAACAACATACTCAAACTTTTCTTATACGGCATGAAGAAGAAATTCCTAATCATCTAAATTCTTTTAACAATATTTTCTTTTGATTTTGTAGTTAGAGATGCCAAATTTGATGTAATTTACTCACTTTATAATATACTACTCTTCCCTTCACTTTCTTGTTTTTATAAAAATCTTATTCTAAGAACTCCTCTTTCTCTGTCCTTCTCTTGAGTCTTGGTAGTTTTTTCCTCCCACAGCCTCTGTATGACTGTACTGCTTGCTCTTTATTGAGATCATTTATTTTATGTCTCCCTAAAATCTCTCTGCTCTAAATCTTATGTGATCAATTTCCACCAAAGTTTCTAACACCTGTGAACCTAGTCCAATTTTTCAATTTCTTTATCTCCTGACACTTATTTCTTAATTACTTAAAGAAGCACATAGACAGTTGTTGTTGTTGTTAGGTGCCATCTAATCAGTATCTGACTCACAGCGACCCTCATAGAGTTTTCAATGGCTGACTATTTCAGGATTGCCTTGGGAGTGGATTGCCAGGTCCTTCTCCCATTTTTGTGGTGCTGGGAATTGAACTCGAGACCTCAGAGACTGCAGCGCAGCGCTCTACCAACTGAGCTAAATCCCAGTCCCACCCACATAGACAGTAGTTTCTATATATTAACTTCTTAATTCCTTATCTTACACTTCAACTTTCTTCAGCTATTTCTCCCTATGTTCATACCTCAGAACTTCTCATTACCAGTAATTGCAGCTCCTTTGAATTTGTAATTCCATGCTTCCCTATTTTTCAAGCCAACTCTATTGCACTTGGTTGCAAAAATCTTAACACTCTGAGCTCTCAAATTAACTTTGTCCCTCTTCCCTTTGATGCATTTCTGCTCATGTTAACCAGCTGGTATATGATACTCAGTCATTATAATCATTCCCCTGCATATATGCTGGACTCATATCCATCATCTGCATGTATTCAGTTGACAAAAATACTCCAAAATTGAATCCAACTTGACCTATTCTACACCTGTTTGTGTGCAAATGTATATGACTGAATGAAACTATCCAAGTATTTTTTCCTTTACGTATCTGACTTAAATCCTGAGTCACAATTCTGACAAGCAATCACATTATATGTCCCTTTCATTCATAATCTCATTTTTTTCTTGAAGTTGGTAAACTTTTTCCTTAAAGGGCCAGATAGTAAACATTTTAGACCAAAGGCTATAAAATTTGTGTAGTAATTATTGAACACTGCCATTGTAGCTTGAAAAAGTCACGTGCAATATGAAAATAAGTAAGTGTAGCTTTATTTCTGGGAAACCTGAAATTGCCAGTTGACTAATGGGGAAGATTTTCCCAATATCATCTCTACAAGATTATTTCATATCTTATCTTTCTCCAAACCAACTACTCATTTTCTATCCTCTCACTCAACTGAAGACTTTGATTTTAATTTCACTGAGAAAATGAAAGCAATCAGAAGTGACCATACATTGAAGACCCCCACATCTACCAACAGCTCAGTATCCCTTTCCATGACCTGTTTTCCTGTCCCGTACAACAAAAGAATTACCCAAATCCAATCTAATTCGTGCTTTCGTATATCAGAATATCCCATTTTCTTTATGGTTCTTAATGACATCTCTCTAAGGTTTTGTGTTTTGTTTTGTTTTATGTCTCTCCTATATCACTTATTAATTATATTTGAAATAATATGCATTCTATCTAGTATTCAAGAAAACAAACTATATAGGTTCTCTCCAATTTCTCTAACTATAATTTCTATCAAAATCATTCCAATCAGTCATTTCTGCCAGTGTTCTACTAAATTGCTGTAGCCAGTATGACAGAGCCTCTAAATTGCTTAATCTACTGATCAATTCTTATTCTCCTCTAAAGTGAATTATCAGTAGAGGCTGATACAATTTATCATCCAAATGGAAGCTGGTTGGAGTGGAAAGGAGCACCTTTATGACTGACACAGCAGCATGAAGACACACCCAGAGCACCTGGGAAAAGCTGAATGCACCATCAGCCCTTGATAAAGTCAGTCATGGTCTCCTGCTTGATACTTCATGTTTGGCTTCTTAGTAAACAAATTCTGCCTTAACAACTCCAACTTCGTTCATCCCTATTTTTCACTGTATTATTCATGTCACTTCTTACTCAGCCCAGGTTGTTGTTGTTGTTAGGTGCTACTGAGTTGGGTCCAATTCATAGCTACCTTGTGTACAGCAGAACAAAACACTCCCCAGTACAGTGCTAGGCACATAATCTTATTTATGTTTAAGCCCACTATTGCAGACACTGTGTCTGTCAATCCATCTAGTGGAGGGCTTTCCTTTTTTTCCTTGACCTGTCACTCTCCCAAACATGATACCCTTCTCCAGGGATTGGTCCCTCCTAACTACATATCCAAAATAGGTAAGACACAGTCTAGCCATCCTTGCTTCCAAGAAGCACTCTCATTGCACCTCGTCTAGTACAGATCTCTTGGTTCATTTGGCAGTTGATGGTATATTCAATGTTCATCCCCAGCACCATAATTCAAAAGCATCAATTCTTCTCCTGTCTCCTTTGTTCAATATCCAGCTTTTACAACCATTTGATGTGACTGAAAATACCATAGCATGAATCAGGTGCACTTTCATTTTCCATGTGACATCTTTACTTTTCAATACTTTAAAGAGGTCTTTTGCCACAGCTTTTTCCAAATCAATGCATCTTTTAATTTCTTGACAGATTATTCCATGGGTCCTGATTATAGAATCAAGAAAAGCAAAATAGTGGCAAATCTCAATCTTTTCTCTATTTATCTTGATGTTGCATATTGACTCAGTTATAAGGATTTTTGTTTTGTTGATATTGAGTCACAATCCATATTGTAGGCTGTCTTCCTTGATCTTCATCAGTAAATGTTTCAAATCATCTTCACTTTTAGCATGCAGGGTTGTGTCATCTGCATAAAGCAGGTTGTTAATGAGTCTTCCTCCTACCCTGATGTCGCATTCTTCTTCATAAAGTCCAGCTCTTGTATTATTTGCTCAGCATAGAAATTGAAGAGATATGGTGAAAGGATAAAGCTCTGATGCCTGTCTATCTCAACTTTAAACCAAGCAATGTTTCCTTGTTCTGTTTGAAAGACTGCATCCTCATCCATACACATTCCTCATGAGTACAATTAGGTGCTCTGGTATTCCCATTCTCCATAGCGTTATCTGTAATTTGTTATGATCCACACATTCAAATGCCTTTATGTATTCAATAAAACATAGATAGACAAATTTCTGATACTCTCTGCTTTTGGGTAATATCCATGTAACACCAGAAATCATGTCCCTGGTTGCCTGTCCTCTTCTGAATTTGGTTCGATTTTCTGGCAGTTCCCTGTCTATGTAATGTTACAGTCAGTTTTTAATGATCTTTAGTAAAATTTTGCTTGCTTGTGATATCATGGCTATCATTCAATACTTTCCACATTCAATTGGATCCCCTTTCTTCAGAAATAGGCATATATACGGATATCTTCCAGTCAGTTGACCAGGTAGCTCTTTTCCAAATCTCTTAGTATAAACATGTTAGCATCTCCAGTGCTGCATGTGTTTGTTGAATCATCTCTATTCGTATTCCTTCAATTCCTGGTGCCTAGTATTTCACCAATTATTGCAAGGCAGCTTCTACTTTGTTCTTCAATATGATTGGTTCCTCATCATGTGCAACTGCTTGAAATGGTTGGTCATCCACCAATTCTTTTTTGTTTAATGACTCTGTCTCTTCCTAGAATTTTCTTTTGGTGTTTCCTGCATCATTTAATATTTTCCCCGTAGAATCTTTCACTCTTACCACCTGAGACTTGAAGTTTTTCTTCACTTCCATAGGCTTGGGGAAAACAGAACATATTCTTCCCTTCTGGTTTTCAGTCTCCAGCTCTTTGCACATGTCATTAAAATATTTGCTTTTGTCTTCTGTAGTTGCCATTTGAAATCTTTGGGCTAGTTCCTTAACTTCATCATGTCTTCCTTTTACTTTAGCTGCTCAAGGTTTAAGAGCAAGTTTCTTTTTACATGTAATTTGGTCTTTTCTTTTTTTCCTACCTTTTTAATAACCTTTTGCTTTTCTCTCTTGGTCTTTAATGCCTCAGACATCTCTCCTGAGCCCCTTTTCCTCTCTTCACTCTCATTCTTGTTGATTTTACACATCATCATGGATTTTGATGTCATCCATATGCTAGTAATTCCCAGATTTATATTTTTAATGAGCATTCCTCACTCTATCCTTTGTTGCCTGCTTTATCTGAACTACCATGATCTCTGACAAGGTTAACTGTTGTGCTAGTTATTCTACTCTTATCTTGTGGCTTGTGTTCAAGCTGGTACTCAAAATGATCCTTTCAAATGAGAAATTAAATCCTACTAATATCACACATTGGCCCACCCTTAAAATAAGGTAAATATCAACTGTGCTTATACCATATTACCTTTCTAAACATGTACTCATCTTCAGCCACAATAGCCTTCCTACTGCCTTCTTTCATATATTAATATGAAACACACATTCAAGGTTATACATCTAAGGTTGGCTGTTTCTCACTTGTTTTTACCTCTGAAAGACATCTCTGTGGACTTTCATCTCCTCTATATCTTGCTCAAATGTCGCCTTGTCAATGAGGCCACTCTAAACATATATTTTAAATTTTACCTGATTTTGACATCTCCATTTTCTTCCACATTATATTGTACTAATTTTTGTTTTTACTTCTCTGTTTTACATGTTGTGTTTTCTTTTCTCTTCTAGAATGTGTGCACTACTAAGGCAACAAATATTGTAAGATTTTTTTGTTTTAAATATATATCATGTACATAAGTTATTGTGCACCAACTAGAATTTTATACATTTCTTTATTGAATATATATTTAAAGATACATCATTAGACAGTTATGTTCTATTCCTTTCTTTAAAATTTTAACTCTTATAAACCTAACCTAAGTACTTACCTAAGTGAAGTAAATCTACCAAGACTTTGTTTTTTCTTTAAAGAAAAATAAATTCACTCTTTTGCAGTGTAGGATGTGAAATATATCCCTGTTTCCATACAAGAATGTTTTTAACTCAAAAGCAAAACTGACACAACAAATGAGTCTTGTCCTTTGAGATGACTGGCTTGGGAAACCATAACTTTCACTGTAGTTATGCTATCATATTTGGAAATTCTTAGATTTTTAAAATATCTGTTTTTGAAATCAATTTATTAAAAAATGAAGAAAAGCAGTCATATAACTATGTATTCATGTATTATTTTTCAATCACAAATTGTATAATCTAATTTGATAACTCACCTTATTTTCTAAGCTAAAACTGGCATCAAGATTTTACCTAATTTAAAATCGACCCTTAAGCATAATTATTTGCTTCCACTGATGATGTTCTAAAAAATGAGCAAGAGATTTAGAAGGGAATTCAAAATATACATCTCTGGAAATAGCAACATATTCAAATGCATTTTTAGAATGATCAAACATGTGAATTTTGGAATGAATTGAATTTTGGAACGGTTGTTACAAGATCACTAACATCATGGTATAGATGCACTTTGTATCCTTCCCTGACCTCTGGATATAAAGCTCTTCTCAAAAGTCCATTAAGTCAATAATAAAAGAAAGAAGAATCTTTTTTAATGCTTTTAATGCTCATAATATAAGTAAAAACAACAATGAGATGAACTTGTTTTCTTTGTGTACATCTATGTTTAACATGAGTGTCAGTACACTGTTCCTAACATTATTCAATTGCTAACATAATATAAATAAGAGTTTCTGCAATCCTAAATATTAATTCATATTATTAATACATATCCTACTCATTACAAATTTACTAATTCTTTATATTTTGTGAAAGCACACATTAGACAAGTGTGCAGAAAATTCTGACCCACAAATAGGCTAGTATTTGCTTTAGAAAGCATAGAAACCATCCAGGAATGGTGTAGCATGCCTGTAATCACAGCACTTAGAAGGCTGAGGTAAGAAGATTATAAGTTTGAGGCCGGCCTGGGCCACATAGTGAGTTCCAAGCCATCAAGAGATTGTCTCAAAAGAACAACAAAGAAAGAAAAGAAAAGAAAGAAGAAAGGAAGTCAACAGTTTTTAAATAAAATCTTAATATAATCTCTCCAAATTATGATTAATATATAATTAATATTATATAATGTAATTTCCTCTTAATTACTAGTGACAATTTTCTTTAATTTCTGTTCCTTTCCTTGCTTTTACAGACTATCTTCCATTTTTATTTTATGCCATAATTTTCATATACTCAATTTAATTCTAAATGTAAGGACAAAAACAATTTTATTAATGCCACTCATTTTGTGTAGATATTGATGATATATATCTATATCTCAAAATATACAAATTAATATTTTATTCACTTAATAATATACATTTATGATTTATTCATTTTCTCTGTGAATGTATTTAGTATATACTTTCCTGAAAGTTAAATATTTCAGCCTTTCAGCCTTTTTAAGAAAAAAGTAACAATTTAGTAGAAAATTTGAATACTGAATATTTTACATTTTTGTATTCCATGACTTGTTTTCATTTGTTTTTGAGCTTCTGCAGGATTTACATTCCAAGTCACAGCTGTGTGAAACTGAGTACATGTGACAGAAAAAATTCAACGGCATTTCTGTTCTTCAGATGTATTATTGTTATTTGTGTAGAGTAAAAATATGCTCTGATATTTTACCTTAACAACTTTGAGAGTTATTTCATAGGCCCATAATTCCATTCATGTACCATATATGTGTTTTGTAGATTATTTACTGTTCTAATACAAAACTGCCTCAAAATGAATAGGTTTAAAACAACTGCCAATTAGTATTTCACAGTTTCAATGAGTTGGAGCCACAGGTAAGGCTAGAGTGGGTGCCTTTGCATAAAGGTCTCTCAAAGGGATGCAATCAACATGTGCTGCAGTGCAATGGTTTCATCTGAAGCTTCACTGGGAGGATATGGTCATCATGGCATGTTGGGTTATGAGCTTCATCTGGTTTTCTGTGGACATTGGCTGGAAGCTTCAATTGCTCATCAAGTGGGGCTCTCCATAGGTCAGTTCATAACATGACAGTGGCTTCCTTTTGAGAAAATGAAATGGCCAGAGAGAGCAACAGGGTGAACAGGATAAAAGTTATAGTTCTGTTGTGACCTAATCTCATAACTGACATCTCATCATTTTTGTCATATTGTTTGTTAGAAGCTTGTGAGTATAGCCAGCCATTGTCAATGAGAGAATGACAAAAGATCATGCCAACATGTGATATTTGCTATAGACATTAAATATTTAACTTTCTTTTTCCTCTCCCTTATTTAAATTAAGGAAGCATAAAAATTAATTACAGTTCAAGAAACAAATAAAAAACATTAATAAAAGTAGAGTCTTTTACTGTATGAAAGGAGTTTCTAATTAAGTAGAGGAGGAAGAAATGACAATTCACATAAGATATCATTCTATTTTATAGTTATTCCAGCAATATTATACTATATATTATAGAGTATTATATGTTATAAAATATGTTGTATAATTTTTATAACCTTAGCAATTATTACTTTCTAAGATCTTCACTACTTTCCTACAGACCCAATAGAGTATCATCATGTAAACTTTGCCTTATTTTGCTGTCCATTTCAATAAATCTCACCTCTTTCCTCTCCATTACATCCCAGATGATTTCTGGGTCCCTATACTTATTTATAAATCGTAATATTCCCCAGGTCTCATTTAGGTCAAAACCACAGAATTGAATTTCTATATGTTTCTATCACCACAGTTTTGACTAGTTACTCTTTCTGGGACCACAATCTCTCACTTCTAGTCCAAACTAGGTCAAAATCTCATACTGACATTTTTATACCCTATTTCTCTCAATAAATTTATTTGGTATTTGTAGTCCTATCCCTGTACTAATCTCTTCCTTATTATAGAGTCTCAGAACACCAATAATCATTCACTTATATTACTCAACTTGAATACACCTATAACTTGTCAGGCCTAATAGTACTTACTCAGTTGTAAGGATTACCTGAACGCATCAGACATTTCTATTTCTTTATACAAGTACATATTTGTCCAGTACCATGTTGCTGCTGATGAAACATTCCAACTTTAACAATCTTTGCACTGAAGGTCAGTTGGTAATAGAAAGTTTCAGCTCTTGTGTGCCCTCCAAAGCTTTTATTTTGTCATTATTTTTGGAGGATCTCTTTGCTGGGTAAATAATTTTTAAGTTGAATTTTTTTCTTTCATCAATTTTTACAACAGCTTTCATGCTTGCATCGTTTCCAAAGAGACATTTGTAATTAGCTCTTTAATTGTTCCCTTGAAAAGAACATGTCCTTTTGCGGTGTATACATTTAAGATTTTCTGTAATTGATTCTGGCCAATTTTATTATGAACTGCCTTGGTATAGTTTTATGTTTCTTATGAGTATGGTTCCAACCCAGGGGCTTCTCCCTTCTGTGCCTTCATCTGGAGACTGCCTCAATGCGGTGATATAGGGAAATCATATGGCTCACCTTAATAGTTTTCCATCTTCCAGGAATTACTGTCCTTTATTGCCTGGTGTACAATGTCATGATCTGCCATTCATCAGGAGTCTCATTGTCTTCTACATCTTTTTTTATAGGTAGGTGGGATAAATCCTGCAACTGTTTAGATCTTAACTGTGGATAGCCTTTTTGATTTGTGTGTGAATTATTACTATTTCCATTTTACAAATGTCAAAACTGTAGCACAGATACTTGTATTAATCAGCACTTTAGATTTTTTTAGACTGACATAAAATATACCTTAAAGAAAATAACATGAAAATTTAGGAAATATATTTCAAGAAATGTATTTTACCCAACTTAGTTATTATATTCATCATTGATGATTTTATTTAATTATTACTTTGTAACAAACAATTATAGATTTATTCTAGAATTTTAGAGTGCTACTGTTTCATCAGTATCCACATCCTCTATAGTTATGAATTTTCTTATTTGAAGATTTAGGACAAATTTGTTTATAAAACCCCCAAAATTAGACATGAGGAAAAAATAATTTTTAAATTCCATTATATTATTTTGTTTAATATCCTAGACCATATGAATTCATGCTATAATTTAAAGCCTTGTTTTAAACCTATCAACTGCTTAAAGCCAAAGTCATATTTTCCTTCCTTACTTATATGTAATGAAAAGGAAAATTTTGAATGTTTTAGTCAACTTCATGTTGCTATAACAAAATTCATGAGGCTGAGTAAGTAATAAAGAAAAGAAGCTTATTTAGCTCACAGTCCTGGAAGTGGGGAAGTTCAAGATCAAGAAGCTACATCAGGTAAGAACACAAGGTGCACTAATGACAGATGGCATAATATGTTAGGAATATGTACAAGAGTGGTGAGTGGATGTATATGGAAGAGGTCTAAACACCAGAACTAAACTTGTTTTATAATATCCTGCTCTCACAGTAGTTAATCCACTCCTACAAGACTCAATTCAAGGCCATAAAACCTAATCTAATCTGAAATACCCAACCCATTCTCTTAAGTAAGCCAATAATCTAGTCAGGATGGCATTGCCCTATGGCCTAGTTGCCTCCAAAAGTCCTCACCTCTTGATACTGCTACATGGTGGAACTCACCTCAACCCAAGTTTTAGTGGGGACTAGCCACATTCATGGGAGAAGGTCCTGGCAGCCCCTCCCAAAAATCAATCTGCCATTGAAAACCCTATGAACAGCAGAGAAGCACTGACAATAGTGTTTCCCCTGTTGTACAGAGGGTCGCTATGAGTTGGATACCGACTCGACAGCACCTAACAACAACAACAAGCCACATTCAAGCCATAGCATTGATACTTACTGACTTGTAATGGAGAAAATGTAGATCTATCTTTTTATTCTCATAGAGAAATGACTGTGCAAAGAAGATATATCATAGAATATATTTATGAAAAAACTTTAGCTCTTCAAATCCTAACCCTAATTCATGATTTGGAAACTGGAGGGAAATTACTGCTGATCTGTTGGTGCACTTAGAATGTAAAGTCAAGTTGTTCATTCAGGAGAAAACTCAATGAACAGAGATGAGATACATCAAAGCACTTATTCATTAACTGATATCAAGAACATTCAAAATCTAGAGAGGTATTTAAAAGCAATAAGAGAGCCAGGTACCATGGCACACACCTACAATTCCAGTGACTCAGGAGGCTGAGGAAAGATGATTGCAAGTTCAATACCAAAGGCACCCTGCACAATTTACCAAGACCCTCTCTCATAATAAAAACTTTTAAAGGGGGATAGTGGTGCAGCTCAATGGTAGAGTGCTTATTTGAAGCCATAAATTCAACTTCTAGTATTGAAAAAAGTAAAATAAAAGCAACAATAATAAATATTGGAGAAAAAGTCCCTTATCTACTTAGATTTTACTTATTTACCACACATATACTGACTTCTTACTTGATTTCCAGTAACATGTTAATTACAAGAGATAAATGTCTGAATATTTCAAACATGGTTCTGATGCCAAGGAGTTCCAATTAGTGAAAATGTCACACACAACAAATTCTTCAATTATCTACCCAGGTATTAGGTTTGAAGCTTCATTGAAGATAACTAAAGAGTAAGATACAGGTTTTTTTTTTAATTGATAGCCCTATTTCTTAGAAATTTCTAAATCTATAAGGAAAGTCAACTGTTTATGCCAGGCTTATTTCCTGGGGCAAGTAATTCTCATTCCAACAGAAGTGTCCCTAAGATTGAAATGCAGAGGATGTCTATTTTACCTTGTGTAGTTTGCTTTGTTTAATTGTATTTTGATGGTACTGCTATATGTTGATTTAATTTTTTTATGCTTGAAGATGAGAAACAGGATACAGGGATAGGGATTCAGGGTAACAAAAAATTCATTTAAAGTATGGACTTTCTCAGGGATAGTCACCACCATTGTTTTCTGCAGAAGCTACTTATAATAGTTGATTTATGAAGGAATGAGATGATTTCTGTTGAAGCCCTTGTGGATGGGTCTCCATCCTTTGTTTCCTAAAAGTAATGGGATTTCCATGTTTTTGTTTTTGTTTTAGTTTCATACAATATGACTAGGAAGGCTTTTATTTAAAAACTCCACCAAAAATTCTCCAAAGTACCGATCCCATCTTCAACTCTTATGAGTTTTTCATCTTCAGAAGGGCTTAAAATATTTGTAAGTAAATTTATAAGAACTCTAAATTAGTCTTGAGTATTTAAAAAATTTTAATAGATTTTATTTCTTAGAGTAGTTATACCTTTATGGAAAATTGCCTAGATCGTACAGAGTTCCCATATACCCCTATCTTTCACTAAATGTAATTTCTTCTATTGACATCTTTCATTGATGTGGATTATGCATTTGTTACAATCAATGCATCTCACAGACACATTTATTATTAATTAAAGCCTGTAGTTGACATTAGACTTCACTTTTCTGTTACTCCACTTACATGGGTTTTGAGAATGCATATCATCATCATTACACTACTAGACTATCACAAGTATAGTTTAATCCCTCAAAAATGCCTTATGTTTTATCTAGTATCTTTCTCACTCTCCATGAATCTCTGAATTTTTTAGTGTCTCTGTATCAGAATATGATATACATAGTCTATAACCCTTACAGGTTGTCTTCATAGGCATTTAAACTTCCCTCATGTTTTTTTTCCCCATGACTTGATAGATCATTTATTTTTACTGCAGAATACTACTCCATACCACAGATGTGCCACAGCCTAGTTTCCTATTAATGGAAATTTTGTTTGCTGCCAATTTTGAGAAATTATAAAGAAAGCTGCTATTAGCACTCATGGGTGGGTTTTGTATGTGTTTGTATTTGTGTTTGTATTTGTGTGTGTGTGTGTGTGTGTGTAACTCATTTGAGTAAATACCCAAGAACTCCACTGCTGGATCATATGATAATATTCTATTCAATTCTAAGAAATTGCCATTGCCTTCCAAATTGACTGTGCCATCTTGCATTCTCAAAAACAATGGAGGTCAGCTCTTGTTCAATGAGCGTTCCTGTTGCTCCACATCCTTGCCAGCATTTAGTATTTCAAATTTTAGTCATTCTAAAAGGGTATGCAGTGGTATTTAATTGTTGTTTTGATTTGCAACTCCCTAATGATATATGACCTTCATGTGTCTGTCATCTTGTCATATTGTGGGGGCTTGTTTGTTGCTGTGATGCTAAAAGCTATGCCAACAGTATTTCAGATACCAGCTGGGCCACCCATGGTGGACAGGTACTGGTTGAGCTTCCAGAGTAAGACAGAGTAGGGAGAAAGACTAGAAGTCCACTTCTGAAACAATCAGCCATTAAAAACCCTATGAATATCAGAGAAGCACTATCAAATATACTGCCATAAAATAATCTCCCCAGGCTGGAAGGTACTCAAGAAATGACTGTGTAAGAGTTGCCTCCTCAAACTAGAGTCAACCTTAGTGCTAGTAATGGAGTAGAGCCCCTGGCACCTTCTTTTGATGATGTAGCATAACTCAAAATGAGAAGAAATATAGTGCCTGCAACATTGGGCTCAAATATAAAAATATGTGCATGGCATAGTGTTGGAGAGTGTTTCATTCTGTTGCACATAGGATCACTGTGAGTCAGATCCAACTTGATGGCCCCCAACAACAGCAAACATATATAAAGTTGTACACTTTTTCATGTACTTACTTACTCTCTGTATTTCTTCTTTATGGTAAGTTTTCTTTGTTATTTTTAATTTTTATAATATGAAAACTAAATTACCCTAGCTCTCCTCTTTCCACAAAAAAGGGTGAGTTTTAGGAATATTAAACTATCTTTTGTAGGGAATGGGTATGTTTTTCCACTTGAAAGGGAGTCACACAGTTATTTAGAGACCAAAAGGTAGACCATAGTTGACACAATCTGTCTTTCTACTACAACTATTTTCTCTTTCTCCTGAACCCTAATCTACAATAAAATGTTTATCCTCTTCTCAGTTGAGTATAGCTTGAAACTGAATTCAAATCAATAAAAGACCAGGGGACATAATGTAATCCCCCCCACACACACACATACACACACACACACACACACACACACACACACATTTTCACTAATGATTCTGTTCTTCCTCCTTCTTGTGGATGGACACTGATTATCTTTTGAGTTAAATATTGAGGATGGCAGCTTCACCATCAGCCTGAGGTTCTGAATGACTGTGTGAAATGAATCACTACCAGGACAAAACATCACACCCACCACATGCTTAGTGACCGGACCTTAGGTAAGCAAGAAGGAAACTGTTATGGCATTAATGATTGATATCTTTACATGTACATGTCATAGCCTCCAGAGACACCCTGACTAATGCAACAATATTCACTATACCTACAAGAATCTAGATACCACTTTAAAAGATATTCTGATGAAGCTGCTTTAATAGACAAACTCATTTTCATATATGAAAAAATCATCATTTATTTGCATACCTAAATTTGCTTAAGTAGTTCAACATCAGTAAACAATGAATTTAAAAATAAAACTAAGTAAGTTGGCTAAGGGATTGGTCAAATATTTGTGTGACCAGTGAGGGCATTATTTCCATTGAAATCATGACAAAATTTGTTGAAGTTTCCATTCTCCTGCTTGTGAATAGTTAAACAGCTTCATGAAGTTCTGAAAAATCTTAAGAGCCTTATGCTACTTGATGATCTTCAATTTCTCTGATAACCTCACAGTTTATGCTTCGGTTAATTTACTTCAATGTATTAATCATCTATCTCTTACATGTTTCTCAGTATGAGTAAATGAATCATTTAACCTATTTAATTACTATATAAATATATCTTCCCATAAATATTTAGAAGCTAACACATTCAAACACATATATACACAGTCTCACTCAAGGCCTTTCAGTATATAGCAGACCTTCCTGAATGTTTAGCCAAATAATCACATCCCAGAAAAACTAGCAATTTAAATTTGAATAATAAGGCCACCTATCTCTTGAGGTTAATTTCATCATCCTGCCACTGAATTTTTTACTAACTTGCTCTTATCATGCCAATAACAGCATCAGTCTCTCCTCTTGTTTTGACTCTTCTTTTATTCTTCTTTCTCCCCCTCTTTCCTTTGATTAAAAAAATTTAGATTTTCCTTTGTCAGGACTTCTTTTTCCAGACAGGAGCTTTTTTATACAGTCATGGAATATTAAATCATATTCCTTAAAAAGACATTTTTTCTTCCTGGAAAAGATCTTTTGCATGCCAAAAGAAAGTAATTTATATTATTATGCTTTAAGAAGAGTTATAAAAAGTAATCTGCAGTTCCAGTTCCACATATTGAAAGAACACTACTTTAAAATATTTAGCATACTTTTTCTTTTGAATACTAATGAAAATCATAATTGCATACTAAATGTACAATTTATTTTAAGTTTTTATTTGTGACTTTTTAATACTAGACTTGTAGTCTACAGCAAATTTCTTTTTGAATGCATAAAGATGTTACCTGTAAACAGCAAGGGTTCACATAATGTATTGAAAAAAATCACTCTCACTTTACTATAAAGGCAATCTAAAAAGCAAAACTTAGTAAGTCATTTACATCTTCTAAGTTTTTTGTTTAATCAGGAAAAGCCACGCTATAGTTAAGGTAGTGAGATAGAGCAAGAAAGTGTAAGGATCGATAAGGAAATCAGATAATTGATAATGAGAGCAGACTTGTGCTTCACCAGCATTCACAATTTTTCTTTTTGTTCACATTCTAAAGATTTCAATGCAGACTCTTAATGTTATGCATTGCATTATTCTCACTCATATATGCTAAGCTAGATAGAGCTTTCTTTCAAATTCTATATATGTAAACTCATGTTGTTTCAGATTTTTCCATGTCCTTTTAAAATCCTACCATCAGAGAAAATTGTTCAAAATTCCCCAAGACAGTGACTGATAGCAACTTCTATGTGTAATTTCTGTCAGAAAAGTGTTCTATTTAATACAAGTTATAAGGCAAAGACCTACAAGTTTTTATCTTAACTGGCTGTGGAGCAAAGGGAGAGCTGGAGGGATGAGATTTCAAAAAGAAAAATACTTATAGCTTAAAAATATGAAATCTTTAAAAGGGACTTAACTATAAACCCACTGGAGAATTGTTCAGTCATAATGCATAAACCACAGGTTTCCTTTGTAAGAGTTTTCAAAAGCAAGTCACAAAACAAGACCTGCTGCAAGTCCAGATGCACGCAGAGATACAGTTGCAAGAGACCACAAGCTGCTCAAGTGTTAATGGTTATAAAGAAAAAAGGGAAGTCGAATGTGGGCAGCAGATCACAAACAACATGGTTCCACTAAATGATACTCCACCTCCCTACATCTAGCTGCTGGGATTTTCCACTGACCTCCCCTTCCCCTCTGAAACCTAATAAAAACTCTCCCCTTTTGTTACCCAGGGTCAATGCAGATGTTCATTGTTGGCCTCTACCAGCTAGCACCCTGACGCAAATAAACTCTAGCCTATTTGCTTTACGGGGTGGGATTTGGCTCAGTTGGTAGAGTGCTGCGCTGCAGTCTCTGAGGTCCCGAGTTCAATTCCCAGCACTGCAAAAACGGGAGAAGGGCCTGGCAATCCACTCCCAAGGTAATCCCGAAACTGTCAGCCATTGAAAACCCTATGAGGGTTGCTATGAGTTGGATACTGACTTGACAGCACCTAACAACAACAACAACATTTGCTTTACATTTGGCCTCTGTGATCTGCTCTCAGCTCACCGCTATTGGGACCTAGAAAAGAACTCTTTAACAGTTTGGAGCCTAAACCCAGGAAGGCTGTGAGAGGCTGCTGTCACCTGGGATGCACTCTCCAACCCGCCCGAGGCCTCCAGCAATGAACTGAGCAGCAACTAGATCTCCTTTGCCACAACTTTTCATCCTGTGGTCATCAAAACAGAAGGAAAGAGTTGTGCCACCCGCTGTCCCTGCGAGAAGTGAGTCTTAAGGAATGCTTTGCTTTTCGAGGGCTCCTGTTTCTTTCACCTTGGGAGAAATCTGAGTGCTCAGCTGGGACCCTTTCCAAGGCACTCGCCTTTTGGCCTTTTGCCTTCCTGGTTTTTCCTGTGGCAAGGGGATGCCCTACCTCAGGACCACTGAGGGCTTGTAAAGAGACCAGGAACCTCTCTCTTGTTTACTTTCCCACTGAACCAACCCAAACAGACTTCTAGCACTCCTATTTGGTCTCTTTCTCTCTGCAGACATGGGCAATATTCAAATTGTTCCAAAAAGGGGATTCCCCTCTGTGTTATCACCTTCAAAGTTTACAGACGCTAGGCTTAAATCAAGTTATTCGCCACCAACACCTCATACTCTTCTCAAATGTGGTATGGCCTTATTGTAAACCTGATAGTGGGTCTATCTGGCCCAAAGATGGCATACTAGTATTATAAGAGACCTACACAATTACTACTTGGGGCTGGGATTTAGTTCATTTGGTAGAGCCCCACTCTGCAGTCTCTGAGATCCCGGGTTCCATTCCCAGCACTGTAAAAATGGGAGAAGGACATGGCAATCCACTCCCAAAGCAATCCCGAAATAATCAGCCATTGAAAACCCTATGAGGGTCGCTATGAGTTGGAGAGGACTTGGCGGCACCTAACAACAAAAACACAATTACTGCCAAAGGGAAGGCAAATGGTCTAAGGTCACCAATGTTCAGGTTATTTTCACGCTCAGATCACAACCTTCTCTCTCCAATTCATGTTCATTACAAGACATTTTTGTCCTTCATTCTATCATCCCCTCTTCTATGTCTCATGATCCTCCTTCAGATACTTTTGACCCAGTTATTCTATATCCACCCTCTGTTCCAGCCACTCTGACAACTCCTGCTGCTGCTCCCTCTCCTCCACCATACCAGCTATCCTTTCCCCCTGTCAGCCTTTATCACTTCTAGTTCTCCCAATGCAAATGATTACCCTGCCCCACTTCCCTCACCTCCACATACCTGTTCATGCACTCAGTTCATCCTGGAACTCATTCTTCTTCAAGAAGTTGCATGAGAGCAGGAACTGTTCATGTTCATATACCTTTATTTCTCTCTGACCTCTCACAAGTCAAGAAGAAGTCAGGCAAATTTGCTGAGGACCCACATACCTATATAAAAGAATTTCAATACCTTCCGCAGTCCCCAGCCACTGACCTGGCATGATGTTTTTCATTCTCTCTTCTACCATGTCTACTGAAGACCCAGATGTAAACTGGACACATGTCCAGGCACATGCAGATGAAATATACCAACAAGGCAATCAGCATCCTGTGAGCACCATAGTGGTACCCAAGGAGGACGCCAATGGAATTATCAGGACATAGAGTCTGGATGGGCGAATTTGGCTCACATGATAATTTGTTTAATAGCAGGACACCACAAAGCTACCCATAAGGTTGTTACCTATGACAAAATTAGGGTAATAAACCAAGGTCCACAAGAAAATCCAGCTCTTTTGCTCTCCTGTCTCACATGCAACTCTAATTCCAGGCAGCACTGAGGCTGAAGATTTTCTTAAAATGCATTTTATCTCTCAGTCTGCTCCTGATACTCACAAAAAACTCCAAAAGCTGGAAAGTGACTTTCAGAGCTCACCAAAGGACCTTTAAAAACAGGTTCTAAGGTCTTTAACAATAGAGATGAAGATGCCCCCAAACAAGAGCAAATTAGAGATAAACTTAAATATGAAATGCTGGCTGCTGCCATCAGAGCAGATCCAAACATGGCCTTCTCAGAAGGCCAATGGAGTTATACTATTCCACAAAAGTTTCACAACAGGGAATAATCATCCAGGTACTTGTTATGGATGTGTCAAGGAGGGAGTGCTGGGCCAATCATACCCCCAAGCCCCAGCCACCCTCAGAACCTTTTCACTCATGCAGAGGTGATCACTGTAAAGGGGACTGTGGGTCTGCCCATCTAGGTGGACCCAGATCCCAGTTTGCCAACCATCCTGTCTGGGGTCCTGGACTTCTTATTTCTAGCTGACAACTGACAGTGCCAGGGAGGATTTCCTCTACTTCCATCAGTTGTTTGGAACCCAAGGTAACTGATGGCAGCAGGGAAGTCTATTTCCTTTTTGCTTGATACGTTGTTGTTGTTGTTGTTGTTGTTGTTATTGTTAGGTGCCGTTGAGTCAGTATCTGATTCATAGGGTTTTCAACGGCTGACTGTTTCGGGATTGCTTTGGGAGTGGATTGCCAGGTCCTTCTCCCATTTTTGCGGTGCTGGGAATTGAACTTAGGACCTCAGAGAGTACAGTGCGGCTCTCTACCAACTGAGCTAAATCCCAGCCCCTTGCTTGATACAGGGGTGACTTATTTGGTCCTGACAGAATATTCTGGATAACGCCGACCTTCAGGAGTGTCCGTAGTGGAGGTTGTCAGCCTCAACCAAAGAGTACTTTGCCTTTACAATGCTATCTTAGGGGAACTCTTTTATACATTCTATTTTAATAGTCCACTCCTGCCTTACTCCTCCCCTAGAAAGAGACTTACTACTAATCCTTAAAGCAATGCCCACCCTGTACCCTCCAACTAGGGAATGGGAAGAGACAGGTCCAGCTTTCTCTTACTCCTCACACACCCTCTTCTGTTGCCTCTAGCCACCTGTTTACCCCACTGTTCATCAACCCACAAGTCTGGAATACTTCCCCACCTTTTGTGGCCTCCCATCATCCTCCTATTCAAATACAATACTATATCCCCCCAAAGGCACAACAAGATCTCAAACCCATTATTGACAGACTCTTAAAAAAGGGCATTTGAAGACCCACCCCTTCTCCCTACAATGCCCCTATCATCTCTGTCCAAAAAACAGATGGCTCATATAGACTGGTACAAGATCTTCAAATAATTCACCAGGCTACTGTTCCTCTACAACCAGTGATCCCTAATCCTTGTACTCTCCTATCCCTCATTCCCTCTAACACAACACCTTTTTACTTACCCAGATTTAAAAGATACCTTTTTCACAATCCCATCTCACCCTAATTATTCTCAGGATTTATTTGCCTTTACCAGGACTGATCCTGTCACTCATTTATCTCAACAATTACCTCTGACTGTCCTTCCTCAGGGACCCAGGGATGATCCCCATCTGTTTGGACAGGCACTTGTATCTGATGTATCTGATTTATCTTCCTTAAACCTTAAGCCCTCCACCCTCCTACAATATGTAGATGATTTGCTTCTTTACAGTCCTTCAGTAGTCTAGCAAAACAACATCTAATAATTCTACTAGACTTCTGGACAGGTAAGGGCTACGGGGTTTCCCCTTCTGTAGCCCAAGCTGTACAATCCTCCATTACTTACCTGGGTCTTGCCTTAACCACAACCACATGAGGTTTTCCCACACAGTGACTAGCCCTTACTGCCTTCATGGAAGCCCCCACTACCAAAGGGGAACGTCTTTCCTTTCTCCATCTGATGGGATACTTCAGATGTTGTATCCCTAATTTTGCCCTGACAGTAAAACCTCTCTATGAAGCCACAAAGGGAGACTTATCAAAACCACTAGATCCTACAGCACCAGTACAATCTTCTTTTAAATGCCTTCAACAAGCTCTAACTTCTGCCCCTCTCCTCACTCTTCCAGACCTAACAAAGCCCTTTGTCCTCTTTCTAGATGAGAAGCAAGGAGTGGCCTTAGGTCTGTTAGAACAACATTCAGGGGCTGACCTGAAGGTGATAGAGTATCTTTCCAGGCAGCTTGATACCACAATACAAGGATGGTCAGCTTTCCTGTGAGCCTTGGCAACAGCCACATGTTTAGCTCATGAGAGCTCTAAGATCACTTTTCATGGATCTCTCACAGTTTACTCCTCTCATAATCTTCATGACTTATTTTCAAATACAGCCCTGCAGATGCTGTCCCACTTCTCACCTATAAATCTTTATTGATCTCTTTATAGAAACTTCTCCATATTACTATAGCTAAATGTGCTCCTCTAAGTCTTCCCCTCTTTTCACCTATTCCTACTGCTATAACCATATATGAGTATTCTGATATCCTTGACATGCAGTACCATCCATTTCCACATGTCACTGACACTCCCCTCTCATAAGCCAATGACACCTGGTTCAGAGATGGCAGTTCCTTCCACCATGAAGGGATCCATAGGGTGGGATACACTATAGCCCCTAATTGTACCATTATTGAATCAGGTTCATTGAGCTTGGGAATAACCTCACAAAAGGCTGAGCTAACTGCACTCACCCGTGCCCTTATACTAGCAAAAGATCTTTCAATAAATATATACAATGATAAGGCTGGTGCAGTGGAGCATGCCTGTAATCCCAGCAGCTTGGGAGGCGGAGACAGGAGGATCACAAGTTCAAGACCAGAGGCAGTCTGCCTAAATTAGCGAGACCCTATCTCAAATAAAAGTAAAAAAATGGGCTGGGGTGCAGCTCAGGGGTCCAGCCCTTGCAAAGCACACAAGTATGAGACCTTGGATTCAACCATCAGTACTGTGAAAAAAAAAGGAGAAAAAAAAATATATATATATATATGTATAATACACACACACACACATGATTCGAAGTACTCCTTCCATATCCTCTATTCCCTTGCCAGTGTCTGAGAAGATCAAGCATTTTTTACTACAAAAGCCACTTCCATTATAAATGCCCCTTAATTTTAAAGCTTCTCCAGGTCCCAGATCTCCCCACACAAGCTGCCATAAGTCATTGTAAGGACCATCAACTGGGAACTGACCCCATTACACAGGGCAAACATACAGCTGATCAGGAAGCTAAGTGAGCTGCCTTACAGCCACCTCCATCATTAGCAGAACAATATCTGCCTCTGTCCACACTGCAATCTGCCTATGCGCCCACTGAAAAGGAACTCTATACTTCCCAACAGTTACACACTGAAGGACCCTGGTTTATTTTACAAGGCAAATATATCCTGCCAGAGGCCCAAGCAGATGAAATTTTACATTTTCACAGCTCCCTTCATGTCGACCATAGACCCTTCATCTTTATGCTATGCCCACTGGTATCTTGCGCCCGTCTATTCAGACAGCTACATGGTATCACTCATGGTTGTCACCTATGTTCTCTCTCTTCCCACAAGGGGGTCTTTGCCCTCCTTCAGTTCCAACACACCAAGCCAGAGGTCATGTTTCTGGGGAGGACTGGCAAATAGACTTTCCTCATATGTCCCCAAACAAGAGAATCAAATACCTTGTAGCACGGGTAGACACTTTCTCAGGTTGGCTGAAAGCCTTCCCTACTGCCTCTGAACCTGCGTCCACTGTAACTAAGATCTTGCTTTCTCAAATTTTACTTCATTTTGGCCTCTCCTCCACACTCCAGTCTTACAATGGCTGTGCATTCATCAGCTAAATAACTCACCTTACTTCTTCCTCCATTGGAATTTCTTGGAAACTTCATATCCGTTATCACCCTTAAGCCTCAGGAAAAGTACAAAACAATGAATTCCATCATAAAAATCCATCTAACTAAATTAACACAGGAACTAAAACTATCAGGGATAGAACTCCTCCCATTGACCCTAATAAGAATTAAAGCACCTCCCAGATTCCTAAACTTTTACAGCCTTTTTGAGATTATGTGTGGACATCCCCTTTTTTAGGGCTTACTTTGCACAGATCCTGGGCCTTTGGTGAATATTTCCACACTCTTATGCAGACACACCAATTCTTATGAGACTTTGTACATCAGACCTTACCTTCCTCTGTCTCTTTTTGGACCTAGCCAGCTGCCATTATTGGCTCCTCTGTTTATATTAAGTCCCACACCCCAATAAACAATTAAAACAAAAACAGGTAGGACAATATATAGTGACTCTGGCTACCCCCATAGTTGACAAAATTCATTATTGGATACATAGGTCTCCAATTAAACTTTCAAACTAGTCACCAGAAACATTCTCACCCCCAGATAAATGGAAATGTTTTCCCTTAACTGCCACAATAATTTGACTCATCAGAATGCAGGAAGAATAAAATATGGAGCCTCTGGAATTGCTACATTTGCAGATAGAAAGACCAACAGAAACAAATCAGAATAAACCTACAGAAACATAACCATATGCCTAGACTTTCGCAAAGTGGCTTCCGGGACTTTATACTTACACTTTCAGAAGTCATTACTTGGTACCCTTTCCCTCCTATTCAATCCTCTTTGGATGTTATTAATTTAATAAATGAACTTTTCTTACAAGGCACTTTGTGTTTTTTACAACCTGAAGAGGCAACCTTTTTTATACTTGGTCTCTGTATGAGTTCTACCTTGACCATTCAATTCACATCATGAATACTTATTTTTTCCTCTAATTTCTCTTTTTATAACATTACCACTTGGCCTCTTCCTTTAACCCTTCAGTCTTGCCCTTAGTTAACCTCTCATCTCATCTCATTTTCCACACGAAGCCCAATCTCACCTCATGTTGGGTTCATGCTAAAGCACACCTAATAGACATTACTTCCTTCCCTACACCATTAAGAGACTGGGTTACTACTCAAACACAACCCTGTTACTCTCCTGTCAGCCCAGGATGTACCATTACTGCTGATCCCTTTTCCTTTCCAAATGCTGATAACCAAAAATGGAAAACTGCTCTCTCAAGCATTGAGAGCCAACTCCGCTACCTAATAAACATGACTAGACCTTCTCAACCTTCCACCCCTAAACATATTCCAATCAAGTCTCTCCTATCCCAAGCCCCTCTCTGTATAGCCAGGAATCTCTTGGAAGGAGATGTTCTCCTAGGCGCCTTTCTTCCACACTTGCTTGATTACACTTTCATATTCCCCCACCTACCCATTTCTCTTCCTACTGGAAAACTGAAACTAACCTATGGGATACTTTTACCACACCAAACACCCTCTCAGATCTACCTCCCCTCTTCCACCACAAAAGCCTCTCCCTAGCAACATCTCTTCCTACTGCAAGGGAAGATCACCTCACTATTACATACCACTCCTAAACCTCCTTTTCCACCAGCCCTAATACCCCAACAAAGACAGATTCAAGCCACAGGAATGTACTCTCCTCCCTTTACCCCCATCAGCACATATGTTTCTACATTCTCAAACCTTTAATTTGTCCTTGGAAAAATCACCCCTCACCCAACCCATGGACAAGTTTTTGGCTACAACCAATAACTATGGCCTCTTTAGCTGTCATCTTTCAAAGCTGCAATGAGATACTCAACCTTCCCAAATAAATCTCTTTCTCAAAACCTATTGAAAGGGCTGTATCTCTCCACAACAAGGAATTTTCTTTTTATGCCAGAATTTGGCTTATACATGCTTGCCCACCAACTGGAGAGGAACCTAACCTTTGGTTTTCCTATCCCCTCCCATTTCATTCTCTCATACTAGTGAGCTATTTCCTTTACTGCTTGTACACCTGGTCTGATGCCATAGCACAACAGTCCTTCCACCTCTGTTTACAGGTCCAGGACTCACCACCTGAGCTGCAGGGGCTGCAATGGAGGACATGGATTCTCTCAACCCAGGTTGATATCCCAAATGTCAACTGAATCTTGAGGTCCTATGCCTGGGATTTAGCTCAGCTCTGAGGTCCTGAGTTTGATTCCCAGCACTGCAAAAATGGGAGAAGGACATGGCAATCCACTCCCAAGGAAATCCCAAAGCAGTCAGCCATTGAAAACCCTATGAGGGTCACTATGAGTCGGACATGACTCAACGGCACCTAACAACAACAACATAGATGAAATTACTCTCCAATTAAGCCAAGTATAGGACCAAGTAGACTTTCTAGCAGGAATGGTCCTCCAAAATCAGTAAGGGCTGGACCTGCTGACAGGTAAAAAAGGGGATATCTATGCTTTCCTGGGAGAAGAATACTGCTTTTACCCAAAAATCAGGATTAGTAAGGGATGGCATTAAGCAACTCTAAGAAAGCTCCAGATGCCTAGCCGAACAATCCTCTGCCTGCTAGCAATGGCCTTCTCTCCACTTGACTTTTGCCTCTCCTTAGCCTGATATTGATTATAGGGCCACTGCTAATTTTGCCATGTTGATTATAATTATCTCAAAAATTTCTCATGGACTGAGTGACAGCCATTTCTCAATGTGTCTCTTTTGGATAGGCTCAAGCTTTCCTGCTCCTCCAGACATGAGCAGTCTACTAACTAGCAATCCATCACTAAATATAAACAACTTCCCCAGAATTCCCACTAATTTTTACTGTCAGGTGTCCAGGACACCCCTAAATCAGCAGGGAGCAGCCTAAGGGAATGTCTCCCCATTTCCTTTTATAACAACAAAATGATGGGAATGTAGGAATGAGACTTCAAGAAGAAAAATACAGGTTAAAAACATGAAATCTTTAAAAGGGGCTTAACAATAAACCCACTGGAGAGAATTGCTCAACCTTAATGCATATACCACAGGTTTCCTTTGTACAGGTTTTGAAAAGCAAGTCATAAAACAAGACCTGCTGCAAAACCAGATGCACCCAGAGGTAAAGTTGCAAGAGATCACAAGCTGCTCAAACACAAAGAAACAAGGAAGTCGGATGTGAGTATCAGATCACAAACAAGACCATTCCACTAAATGATACTCCACCCCACTACTTCTAGCCCTTGAAATTTTCCACTGACATTCCCTTTCCCTCTGAAAACTAACAATGATGTTCCTTGCCTCCCTCAACCAGCTTGCACCATTCATGCTCGGGAGCAAGTAAACTCTAGCCTATTTGCTTCACTTTATGTCTCTATGGTCTACTTTCTGTTTACCACTGTCGGGTCCTAGAAAATAACCCTAAGCAGAACAACTAGTGATTAAAGAGATACATCAGAAAAAACTCAAAATCTTCTCATATCCTGTAGAGAGCCAGAGACTTTCATCATTCAATTCTTCTACAAAGTTGTGATAGTGACTTACATCCACAAATAGTCAACATATTTAAAATTAATATAGCATTTTAAATATATCAGATAATATCAAATACAAAAGAATATACCTAACTCAAGAAAAGTACATGAACTTTACATAGAAAATGAAAATATAATCATAATTTAAATAAATTTAACAAACCTAAATAAGTTGAAGAAACGTCATTTATACCAGTTGTCCCTGCAAATCTGGTTGATTCTTTTGTAAATCAGCGGGTGCATTGCTCTGGCAGGGAAACTGACTGAAACAAGTTATGATAGAAAAGATTTTTGGGTGCTCACAGAGAATCATAGTCCATAACAGTGGCAGCACAGGTGTACTGGCAGCAGGCAAAAGGTTCTATGGAAGGTGACCTCACAACATGGTGGATGAGAAACAGAGAGCAGAGAAAACCACCATAACTGTGGGTCTCCATAAAAATCTCTAAAGGCTCACTTCCACTGACTCACTTCTTCAAGGCTACAATCTGCTTCCAAAGTTCCATAACCTCCCAGAACAGTGTCACCAGCTATGGACTAAATACTTAAACACAGAACCTTTGGGGGATACTTTAGAGCCAAACCATAACAATCCTCTGTATTTTTTTAAAGGATGCCTGTTAGGCAGGTGTGGGGCTTCTACCCACCTCCAAGAGGACTGCCCTGCCCTGCAGATCCTTAGGCATGCACCCACCTGACTGGAGTTTCTAGTGCCTCCCAGAGCCTGGCTCCATGCACACACCCCACAGCTGGGCTTTGCCCTCGGGGAGGGCAGAAGGCAGGTACTGCTTCCTGGTTACCATGGGGACTGGGATCCTTGTTCTCCTGCCCCTAGTGCAGGACCTGTCAAAGATGACACCTCCCTATAAGGTGTTGCCTTCTTCTATCCAGTATCCCTCATTCCTAAAAAGCCTGCAAAAAAACAGAAATTGATTATCTTGTAACTCTGCAGTTTGGAAACCCACGATCAAGTTGTTAGTGGGATTGGTTCCTCTTGAGGGTTACAAGGCAATGATCTTTTCCAGATATTTGTCCTTAGCTTGTAAACAGCTAACTCTTCCCTGTGTCTTTCCATATTACACCTATATCTTTCTGTCCTAATTTCTTCCTTATGAGGACACAAGTAGGATAGAGTTAGTGCCACCCTAGAGGCTTTCACTTACAACTTCTTCAGTGACTATTTCTAAATAAGTTCACATTCTCATGGGCTGGGGGTTAAAATATAAACATATACATTTTGGAATGACACAATTCAAACCATAATATGTAGCAATTCAGTAAATCATCTGTGAAGGAGGAAGAGAGTAATAATGTGCTAGAAAAAAAAAAAGAAAAGCTTGGAGCCCAATGACAATAAATTTTCTCTTGCAGATACAAACTGAATCACTTGTATACTTACTCCTTTACTGTCTAGAAGGTCTCCAGTTTATGAAATGTTTCACCAGTTCATTCATTGAGACAAAAGATAAATAGGGGCAGAACTTTTGAAATTCAATTACATTTCTCTCAAATCTTTATATTATCTCAGGCCATGGAAGGTTATGACACATAAGGATCAACTGACACAAAAGTTTCTCTAATTCTAAATCATGAGAAAATGTGTATATATTACTTCTTGGCTCTTAATACTTTACTTATTCTTTTAAAATAATAACCATTAAAATAACAAACTTTGAAGCTGGGCATGGTGGCACACGCCTGTAATGCCAATGGTTCGGGAGGCAGAGGCAGGAGGATCATAAGTTCTAGACCAGAGGCAGTCTGCCTAATTTAATGAGGTCCTGTCTGTAAAACTAAATTAAAAAAATGGGCTGGGGTGCTGCTCAGTGGTACAGCACTTGCAAAGCATGCAAGTGTGAAGCCCTGGGTTCAACCACCAGTACCACAAAATAAATAACTAAATAAATAATAACAAACTTTGAACCTGATATTCATTTAGCTTTTAACATTTTAAATTATTTCACATAGTAAATGTGCTAAATTGTGCATACTTTTAAAATTATTTAAAGAACTACAAAATATTATATAAGATAGAAAAGAATGTCCAAAAATGTTATTTAGAAAATATTGTCTGACTCTGTTTCATGATTGTTTACCTTAAATAGCTGGGAATTACTTAATATATAGGAATTTTTCTGAGGTTCTGGTTAAGATGGCAGACATGTAGCAGCCAGGATATAACTGGGGAAGGAAAGAAGTAAGGACAGAAGCACAACATTCTACTCAGAATGGAGAAATTATTAGAGACAGTAGTAATTATTTAAAAAAAAAAAAAGTCTGTGCAAGAACAAGTCCAAAAGTTGAAATTTAAAATAACCAAGAAGAGGTGAAAACAGTAGGGCAACCCAGGACAAGCAGCAGCGAGAGAGGAACAGACCTGTATTTGGCAAGAGATCCTATGGGAAACAAGCAGAGTTTTAAGACATTCTCTTTGAGTAGAAGCCACTGCAATGGCCACTTATCACCCAGCCTCACCATAGGGACTCAGACTAGGGAGTACAGAATTACTGGGAAGGGACTATTGCCTCCTTGGCCCTGGGCACCTCTGGATCCAGAGCCAGAGAGAGACTTGTCTGGATGGGGCATGACCAGGAGCCATGATGCCAAAAGAGGTGGTGGGGTAGCCCTGGCTATGGAGGCTACAGCAGGAGTGAGGCTCAGGGAACTAAAGCCTGAGCCTCACCAGAGGGAGTGGCACAAGTGCTCCACTATTACCTTGCTGACATGTGAGTGTGTGGGGAGGACCACTTTCCATATAGGGGAGTTGGGGCATGGACCCAACACACATGTAGGAAAAGAGACCCCACCATAATTTATTTGGAGCTAATTCTGAGACCAGAGAGTTGCACCTAATACAGACAGTGGCTCAGGAGTGAACTATCAGTCAAAGGTGCAGCAGAGAACAAGACTGGGGTTCCAGTCAAACCAGCCCCAACAGGGAAATATATGATAAACCTGCACAGCCCAGGGAAGTTGAGCAGTTGCCAAAAAGAACATGACATTGCCTGAGCATGTCCCAAAGGTGAGTAGCCCAGGCTGGTAGTGGGTAAACACCTACAGTGAAAGCTGCTGACAAACCTAGCGCAGAATCATGGGCCACGGAGGGTGTAGTCAGAAGGGGTTGTACAGCTGTTGGACAATGTCCAGAAGGAAGATGGAAGTCTTAAGGAATTGAGTAACTATCATTTGTTGTTTGTTATTAGGTGCCATTGAGTCAGGTCCAACCCATAGCGACCTTCTTAGGGCTTTCAATGCCTGATTCTTTCAGGATTGCTTCAGGAGTGAATTGCCATGTCCTTCTCCTGCTTTTGTCATGCTGGGGATCAAACCTGGGTCCTCAGACAGTGCAGAACAGCACTCTACTAACTGAGCTAAACCCAAGCCTGACTGTCATATAGTCAGAATTAATCAGGATGTTTTGAGCAGTTTGAGCTTCAGACACAATAATTATGGGAGATTTCATTACCCTACTTTCTTCAAGAGACAGGTCATCAAGGCAAAAAAATCAGCAGAAACAATGAATTTAAACACCATGATAGACCAACTGGAACTTACAGATGTCTACAGAATATTCTATGCATCAGAGGCGGAATATATGTTCTTCTCAGCACTACATGTAACTTTTTCTAAAATAGACCTTATTTTCATTCACAAAAATGGCCTCAATAGATACAAAAGAAAATTGCAGTCATACTCTATACCTTATAAGGTACACCTGACTCATGCCATGGTATTTTCAGTCACATAGTATGGTTGTGAAAGCTGGACATTAAATAGGGGACACAGGAGAAGAATTGATGCTTTTGAATTATGGTGCTGGAGATGAATATTGAATATACCATGGACTTCCAAAAGAGCTAATAGATTTATCCTAGAGGACCTACAACCAGAGTACTCCTTGGAAGCAAGGATGGCTAGACTGTGTCTGACATATTTTGGACATGTATTCAGCAGGGACCCATTCTTGGAGAAGGAAATCATGTTTGAGAGAATGGCAGGTCAATAAGAAAAAGGAAGATGCTCTACTAGGTGGATTGACACAGTGGCTGCAAAAATTATCTTTAACCAAAAAAGATAATGTGCTTGGCACGGAGCAGGGGAGCATTTTGTTCTATTGAACAGAGGGTCACTATTAGTCAGAACTGATTCAATGCACCTAGCAGCAGCAACAACAGCAACAACCTTATCAGATCACAATGGAAAGCACAAAGCAAGAAAAATTTCAGAAAGGTTCAAATACGTGGAGAATGAATAACACACTTCTGCATGATCAGTCAGTTATCAGATAAGAAATGAAATTAAAATATTCCTGAAATCAAATGAGGATAAAAATACATCCTACAAAAAAGTGTGGGATACAGCAAAAGCAATCCCCAGAGGGAAGTTGATAGCCATGAGTGCCTTCATCATTAAATTAGAGAAGTCCCACTTAAATAACTTATCTACAAAACTTAAGACACTAGAAGGCCAGCAACAACCCTACTGCAAAAGAAGTACACAGAAAGAAACCATCAAGATCAAGGTAGAAATTAACCAAATGGAAACTATAAGGACAATATAAAGAATTACCAAAAGCAAAAGCTAATTCTTCAAATAGGTCAACAAAATTGACACTCCATTAGACAGACTCACTAAAAGAAAAGGAGAAAAGACCCAAATCTAATAAATCAGAGATCACAAAGGGGACATAATGATAGCTACCAATGAAATCTAGATCATCAAAATTACTTTGAGAAAATATACTCCCGACAAAACAAAAATAGAGAAGAAATGGACAATTTCCATAGCACACATAGATTACCAAAATTAAGCATAAAAGACACAAGCAAATTAAACAGATCAATTAATATTCATTGGGAGGTAATAAAATACCTCCCAATGAAGAAAAGCCAAGGTCCTGATGAGTTCACAGCTGAATTCTATCAAATCTTCAAAGAAAAATCCTAGAATCATGTAACTTTAAACTTAAAAGATGCTGTAAGAATAATCCCACCCAACATTTTTTCTTATAAAGGTAGAGACTGAAGTGCACCAAGATTAAGTGGCATGCCTATGGTTTCACAGAAGTCAAAAAGCATCAAAATCTAGGTTATCTGTTTGGCTGTTGTTGTTGTTAAGTGCCATCAAGTAGTGTCCAACTCATAGCGACCCACTTAGGGTTTTCAATGGTTGTTTTGGGATTGCCGGGGGAGTAGATTGCCATGTCCGTCTCTCATTTTTGCAGTGCTAGGAATCGAATTTGGGACCTCAGAGACTCCAGAGCAGCACTCTACCAACTGAGCTAAATCCCAGAACCTCTGTTTGGATGTTGTTGTTGTTGTTGTTAGGTGCCATAGAGTTGGTATCCGACACATAGCAACTCTCATAGGGTTTTCAATGGCTGACTGTTTGGGGATTGCCTTGTGAGTGCATTGCCAGGTCCTTCTCCCATTCTGTTTGGAGAGTGGATGCATTTTACTAGCCAACGGAAAGCACTGGAAAAGGAATCCTCAGGTGTGGATAACCAAGAATAGGATACATTTTAAAACACAATAGCCAATATATGGAAGAATTTCATTATAAGTAAATCTACATAAGTGATGGTGAAATGTTATTTCTACTTACTATCTTTCTCTTTCTTTTTTATGTATTTACTTGTTTCTGTGTTTGTTTAAAATAAATTCTATTTACCATCATCCCACTACAATTAACGCTTGAGATATATTTAACTAGAAGGAAACTTCATTGCCTAGACTCTGTAGCAGCAAAACATAGCACTGTGATTGTCAGAGCCCAGGAGGTATAAGTGGTAATGTGTGAAGCTTCCTCTTCAGCCCCTTGCCCTGGACTTGCCCTTTGACTTTTGTTATTGTCTGTCTATAAATGGCAGTGACAAATTATAGATGGCAGTGAAATATCTTTCCTTGATTAGAATTTTTTGCAGTAGTCCCATAAAGATTGCAGTTTGCAATCCTGTGTCATCTGTGACAAAAAAAATCACATTTTTATTCAAGACTTCTGCATCAATAATTCAATCTAAGAGAATCATTTAAAGAATACTGGAATTTAAAACAGGACTAAGTAGACTTTGTATCTAAATAACTTATTTAGCTCCTTCTTTATGGATTACTAAGAGAAACACATAGTGAGATTTGAGTGTCATTAAAATACCACATTACCTAAAATCTATTTTACGCAGACCTCTATTTTGTTTGAATTCTCCTAAACACATATGGCCATTTAAAACATTTATCAATATTGACTGGCACCATTTTTTGGAGTGGAGAGAATGATATCAATTCTTGCCTTGGAGAGAGAAGGATCAATATATTTGATGAAAAGAATGAAAGGATAAGAAAGATTAGAATCCAGTTCCAGGCTAGAAACAGACCAAGGCAATCATAGGATCCCATATGTTGTCATTGTTGTTAGGTGCCGTCGAGTCGAGTATGACTCATAGCGACCCTATGTACAGCAGATCAAAACACTTCCCGATTCTGTGCCAGGCAAACGATCTTATTTATGTTTACGCCCATTGTTGCAGACACTGTGTCAATCCATCTGGTGGAGGCTTTTCCTCTTTTGCATTGACCTGCAACTCTCCTAAACATGATGTCCTTCTCCAGGGATTGATCTCTCCTGACTACATGTCTGAAATATGTAAGACGCAGTCTGGCCATTCTTGCTTCCAAGGAGCACTCTGGTTGCACTTCTTCTAAGACAGATTTGTTGGTTCTTTTGGCAGTCCATGATATATTCAATAGATGTCTCCAGCACCACAATTCAAAAGCATCAATTATCCCTTGTTCAATGCTCAGCTTTCACAACCATATGATGCCACTGAAAATACCGTGGCATGAGTCAGACGCACCTTAGTCTTCAATGTGACATCTTTGCTTTTCAATACTCTAAAGAGATCTTTTACCACAGCTTTCCCTAGAGCAATGCATCTTTTGATTTCTTGAATGTTGCTTCCACGGGTGTTGATTATACAGCCAAGCAAAGCAAAATCTTGGACAACCTCAATCTTTTCTCCATTGATTGTGAAGTTGCATGCTGACCCATCATAAGGATTTTTGTTTTGTTGATGTTTAGTTGCAACCCATATTGAAGGCTATGATATTTGATCTTCATCGGTAAATGTTTTAAATCTTCTTCACTTTCAGCAAGTAGAGTTGTGTCATCTGCATAACACAGATTGTTAATGAGTCTTCCTCCAATCTTGATGCCACGTTCTTCCCCATAAAGTCCAGCTTTTCAGATTATTTGCTCAGCGTATAAATTGAAGAGATAGGGTGAAAGTATACAGCCCTGAAGCACACCTTTCTCAACTTTAAACCACTCAGTGTTTCCTTGTTCTATTTGAACAACTGCCTCCTGGTTCATGTACAGATTTCTCATGAGCACAATTAGGTGTTCTGGTATGCCCATTTTCTGAAGTGTTATCCATAATTTGTTATGATCCACAAAATCAAATGCTCTTGCATAGTCAATACAACATAGACATCTTTCTGATATTCTCTGCTTTCAGCTAATATCGACCTGACATCAGCAATGATGTCCCTGGTTCCCCTCCCTCTTCTGAATCCCGGTTGATTTTCCGGTAATTCCCTGTCTATGTATTGCTGCAGTCACTTCTGAATGATCTTTAGTAGAATTTTGCTGGTGTGTGATATTAATGATATTGTCCTATAGTTTGCACATTCATTTGGATCCCCTTTTTTGGGAATAGGCATAAATATGGATCTCTTCCAATCAGTTGGCCAAGTAGCTGTTTTCCAAATCTGTTGGCATAAACATGTTAACACCTCCAGTGTTGCATCTGTTTATTGAAACATCTCTATAGGTATCCCATCAATTCCTGGAGCCTATGTTTCGCCAGTTCTTTCAGGCAGCTTCCAATTCATCCATCAACACCATTGGTTCCTCTTCATATGCAACATCTTGGAATGGTTGGCCATCTACCAATCCTTTCTTGTATAATGACTCTGTGTATTCTTCCCATCTTCTTTTGATGTTTCCTGCATCATTTAATATTTTCCCTGTACAATCTTTCACTACTGCCACTCGAGGCTAGAATTTTTCTTCACTTCCTTAAGCTTGAGAAACACAGAGCGCATTCTTCCCTTTTGCTTTTCTGCCTCCAGCTCCTTGTACATGTTATTATAATATTTGTTTTTGTCTTCTTGAGCTGCCTTCTGTGTAGGTCCTTAACTTCCTCATGTCTTCCTTTTGCTTTAGCTGCTCCACATTTGAGGGCAAGGTCCAGTGTCTCTTTTGACATGGAATTTTGTCTTTTCTTTTTGTCTTTTTAAGAACTTTTTGTTTCCTTCTTGAATCATATCTTTTATGTCATGACACAACTCTTCTGGTGTCCTGTCATTTGTGTCTAATGCATTAAACCTATTTTTGAGGTGGTCTCTGAACTCAGGTGGGATATACTCAAGGTCATACCATGGCTCTCATATACTTGTTCTAATTTTCTTCAGCTTCAGTTTGAACTTGAATATGAAAAGTTGATGGTCTGATCCACAGTCGGCACCTGGTCTTGTTTTGACATTTTGTACAGAGCTTTTCCATCATCTCTTTCCACATATGTAGTCAGTTTGATGCCTGTATGTTCCATCTGGTGAAGTCCATGTGTATAGTCTCCGTTTATGATGTTGAAAAAATGTATTTGCAATGAAAAGATCATTGGTCTGACAAAATCCTATCATGCAATCTCCAGCTTCATTTCTTTCACCAAGACCATATTTTCCAACTACTGAGCCTTCTTGTTTGTTTCCAACCTTTGCGTTTCAGTCACCAGTGATTATCAGTATGTCTTGATTGCATGTTTGTTCTATTTCAGATTGCAGAAGCTGATAAAAGTCTTCCTTTTCTTCATTTGTGGCCTTAGTGGTGGGTGCATAAATTTGAATAATTGTCATATTAACTGGCCTTCCTTGTAGGCGTACAGATATTATTCTATCACTGACAACATTGTATTTCATGACAGATCTTGAAATGTCTTTTTGATGATGAATGCAACCCCATTTCTCTTTAGTTTATCATTCCCAGCATAGTAGACCATATGATTGTCTGACTCAAAATGGCCTGTGCCAGTCCATTTTAGCTCACTGATGCCTAGAATGTCAATGTTTATGTGCTCCTTTTCTCTTTTAACAATTTCCAATTTGCCTAAATTCATACTACATACATTCCATGTTCCAATTTTTAATGGATATTTACAGTTGTTTCTCCTCATTTTGAGTCGTGCCACATCAGCAAGTTGAGCACCCTGGGGCTTTACTCCATTTCCGTCATCACGGTAGCCTCTACTTGGAGGAGGCAACTCTTCCCCAGTAGTCTTTTGAGTGCCTTCCAACGTGGGGGCCTCATTTTTCGGCACCATATCTGACAGTCTTTCTTTGCTATCCATAGGGTTTTCAATGGCTAGTTGTTTCAAGAGTGGCTCGCCAGGTCCTACTCTCTAGTCTGTGTTAGTCTGGAAGCTCAGCTGAAAACCTGTCCACTTTGAGTAACCTTGTTCATGTCTGAGGTTACAGTGGCAGAGCTTTCAGGCTCATAGCAACATGCAAGCACCCACAGTGCTGCAAACTGACAGACGTGTGGGGAGAACCCCATATAGCATTAGGTTATTCATAAAAATACTTTATACTTCTTGATACATAGCATGCACAATCTACACAAAATACTTGCATCAAGAAGTTAATTTCATGCTCAAATTATGTTCATTATTTAATCAGTATCATCATTTTCATTTATAGATAATATTAATGACCAAGGTATAAGGCCCAATAAATATTAGCATTAGGGTTGTTAGGTGCTGTGGAGTCAAGTCTGACTCCTAGTGACCCCATGTAAAACAGAATGAAACACTCTCTGACACTGTGCCATGCCCAGCACTGTTGTCTTTGCTGCTCTGCTATTCATAGGGTTTGCAATGACTGATTGTTTCAGGATTGTTTTGAGAGTGGACTGCCAGATCCTTTTCCCATTTTTTGTAGTTCTTGTGATCAAACACAGGGCCTCAGAGTAGAAAGCAGCACCAGCCCAATATTTGCACTGGGATCAAAATCCAGATATTTCAGCTTCAGATCAGTTATTTTTAACTACCATCCTATAATGTCTCCCATAATATTATGGGGTATCTGATAAATTAGTAGACATATGCCTATAGTTGGGAAGTCAAGGAAGAACAAATTTGGGAGGACAGGATTTGAACTCAGGGCTCACACATACTTTGCAAGTCCTCTACCACTAAACTGATTCCACAGCCCATTTATTTTTTTGTAATTTTGAGTCCGAGTCTTGCTAAATTACACAGGCTGCCTCTCTCCCTGAACTCAATTCTCATATGCGAAACTCCTGAGTTGTTAGGATTACAAGCATGTGCCACCGGGTCCTGCAAAAGATCAACATTTTGAAGAACTATCTTACTAGAGAAAAACATTGCCAAATCCACACAATGCTTTACCCATAAATGTTGGTGATATAATTATGGTAATTTTACCTAGAGATCCCCCTGTCCAATGAGTCACAGGAATAGTCCTAGAAAATACATATTAGATGATAATTTTCAGAAACAATATCCTGTGCTGACTCTCTTTTATGAGTTCTTAGATGGCCTGCAAACTGAGCACTGGCCAATCTCATCATGTGAATTTTCCCTACCTGCTTGGAAATTTTTCCAACATTGTATGGTTCTTCATATCAAGACATCCTGAATATTTAATAGCTTTTTGCTTTTCAGAAACAAAATAAGAAACAACAATATCTTCTTCCATAGGATAGCCAAAAGTACTTGTATTTTAGAAATATGACACAATAGAGAATATAATTTGTAATTTTAATATTATAAGTCATTTTATAGATGAAGTCTCTTTCAACAACCCTGAAAATAAGACTTCATTGTTAGGGAAAATGATAATCTAAAAGAAATGACACAAAAGTACAACATAATAAAAGAGCATTAATATTATAAATTTTGGGGGTCAGAAGGTAAACACGGAGTATGAGAAGAAAGTGGCAGCAGCTAGTCTTGAGTTTCCATATTGCAAAATAGAAATTCCAGTATGGAAAATTCACTTTGGGTGTGTGCTTTTATGACTTCCAGTGTTAGAAAATCCTAGGCCAGAGGCAACAGAAGAGTTCTAATTGAAGAACTTGTATACAAATTGTCCCTCTCCAACAGAAGCAGAGGAAGAGGTGTCTATCTCAGCAATATAAGGTAAACTCCACCAATATGTTTTGCAAGATTATCTTTATGTCTTTTTTTTTTTCTGGACTGAGGAGTTTGAGCCCAGAGCCTCACAAATGCTAGGGAATTACTCTGCACTGAGCTGCACTCTAGCTCATATATAAACTTGTGTATATGTTGTGTTGTTTTTAGGTGCCATTGAGTTGAGTCTGACTCATAGCAAAGCTACAACAGAACAAAACACTCTCTGACACTGTGCCATGTATATGATCTTTTTATATTTAAGCCCATTGTTACAGCCACAGTGTCAATACATCTAGTTGAGGATCATCATTTTTGCTGACCAACAACTATCTCAAACATAATGTCCTTCTCCAGGGATTGGTCCTACCTAACAACATGTCCAAAATACATAAGATGCTGTGCTTGCAAGGAGCATTCTGGTTGTATTTCTAGCATAGACCTTTTGGTTCTTTTGGCAGACCATGATATACTCATTTCCAGCACCATAATTCAAAAGCATCAATTCTTCTCCTGTGCACCTTATTCACTGTCCAACTTTTGTAAACCTGTGATGTGACTGAAAATATGAAAAGTCAGGCACACCTAGGTCTTCAATGTGTAATCATTACTTTTTAACAGTTTAAAAGGTTTTATGAGACAGCTTTTCCCAATACAATGCATCTTTTGATTTCTTGACTGCTGCTTCTGTGGGTGTTGATCGTAGAACCAAGTAAAGTAAAATATTGGATGGACAACCTCAATCTTTTCTCCATTTATCATGAAGTTGCTTATTGACCCAGTTTCAAGTATTTTTGTTTTTTTGATGTTGATGTGCAATCCATACAGAGGTTATGTTCTTTGATCTTCACCAGTAAGTTTTTCATATCCTCTTCACTTTCAGGATGCAAAGTTGTCTAATCTGTATAATGCAGGTTGTTAATGAGTCTTCCTTCAATCTTCATGACACATTTTTTTCATACAGTCCATTTTATCCATATATTTTCTCACCATAAAGACTAAAAACGTAGAATTAAAGGATACAACCCTGATGCACACCTGTCCTGAATTTAAACTAGGCAGTGTTTCCTTGTTCTGCTTGAATAATTGCTTCCTGTTGAATATACAGATTTCTCATGAGTACAATTAATTGCTCTGATAGTCCCATTCTTCACAATGTTATTCATGATTTATTATTCTGATCCACACAGTCAAATGGCTTTGCACAGTCAATAAAACATAGATATCTTTCTTGTATTCTCTGCTTCTGGCCAATATCCATCTGATATCAGCAATAATGAAACTTGTTCCATGAACTCTTCTGAATTCAACTTGATTTTCTGACAGTTCCCTCTCATCTTACTGCTGCAGTCATTTTTGAATGATCTTGAGCAAAATTTACCTGCACTAAATGTATTAATGATATTAATGATGTTGTTGTTGTTGTTAGGTGCCGTGGGGTCTGTATCCGACTCATAGCAACCCTCTGTACAACAGGGGAAACGCTATTGTCAGTGCTTCTCTGCTGTTCGTAGGGTTTTCAATGGCAGATTGATTTTTTGGGAGGGGGTTGCCAGGTCCTTCTCCCAAGCCTACAGCTTCTGGTGTGCCCAGGTGGTCTCCCATCCAGGTACTAACCAGGCCCGACCCTGCTTAGCTTCCAAGATCTGACGGGATCGGATGCCACAGGGCTACCGCTGCAGGCGATATTAATGATATTGTTCAATAATTTTCACAATCAGTTGGATTCCCCTTCTGGGGAATAAATATGTATCTTGTCCAGTCAGTTGTCCAGGTGGCTTGTTTTCCAATTCTCTTGGGATAAACAAGTGAGTGCCTCCTAGGCTCCATGTGTTTGTTGAAATCCACCTCATTTGATATTCTATCAATTCCTGGAGCCTTGCGTTTTACAATGACCTCAAGGAAGCTTCCATTTCTCCCTTTAGTATCCCTGGGTCCTGAACATATACAATCTCTTGACATGGTTGATTATCCACCAATTCTTTTTGGTATAATGATACTGTATATCTTTTCCATTTTCTCTTAATGGTTCTAATATTATTTAATATTTTTTCCTGTAGAATCCTTCCCTATTCCCACTCGAGGCTTGAACTTTTTTCTTCAATTCTTTGAGAAAAACATAGCATGTTCTTTCCTTTAGGTTTTGTATCTCCAGCTCTTTACACGTGTCATTATAAATATTTAGTTTTGTCTTCTCAAGTTGCCCTGCCCCTTGAAATCTTCTGTTTAGTTATTTAATTTCATCATGTCCTCCTTTTACTTTAGCTGGTCAATGCTCAAGGGGAAGTTTCATAATCTCTTTTGACCTGTAATTTGGTCTTTTCTTTTTTTCCTATCTTTTTAGTAATCTTTTCCTTTACTCATGAATGATGTCTTTGATGTCATGTCACAACTCATGTGGTCTTTGATCATTAGATCATCTGTAAACTCAGGTGGGATATTCTTAAGTTCATACTTTGGTTCTCATACACTTATTCTAATTATCTTTAGTTTCAGTTTGAGCCTGCATATGAGCAGGTCATAGTATGATACACAATCAGAACCTGGTTTTGTTTTGATTTCTTATATTGAAATTTTCCATTGTCTCTTTTCACAAATGTAGTCAATTTGGCTCCTGTGTTTTCAATCAAGTATATTCCATGTGTATATTTGCTGTTTATGTTGGTGAAAACATGTATTTGCAATGAAAAGTCATTGGTCTGACAAAATTCTAACATGTGACCTCCAGCATTGTTTGTGTCACCAAGGCCATACTTTCCAATTCCAGAGCCTTCTTTTTATCCAACTTTTGTATTCTAATCTCCAGTAATTTTCAGTGCATCATAACTGCATGATTAATCAATTTAGACTATAGAATCTGATTAAAAAATCTTCCCTTTCTTCATTTGTGGCCTTAGTAGTGGGTATATAAATTTGAATAATAGTCAACTAGCCTTCCTTGCAGGCATATTGATATCATTTTATCACTGATAGCATTGTACTTCAGTACAGATCCTGAGATATCTTTCTTGATGTTGAATGCAATCCTGTTTCTGTTTAAGTTGTCATTCCCTGCATAGTAAACCATATGATTATCTTGTTCAAAATTGCCAATACTAGTCCATTTTAGCTCACTGATGCCTAAAATGATTATATTTATGTACTCTATTTTACTTTTTACTATTTATATTTTTCCTAGCTTCCTACTATGCACTTTTCACATTCTAATTAATAATGAATATTTATAGTTTTTTTTTTTCTCCTTTGAAGTCATGTCACATCAGAGAATAGAGGTCCCTGGGTTGTTACTCCATTCCCATCATTATGTTTGACCCTATTTTGAGGAACCAAATCTCATCTCATCTTTTGAATGGCTTTCAGCCTGGAGACCTCATTTTCTGATAGTATACGTGACTGTGTTGGGGTTTAGCTCGGTTGGTAGTGTGCTTCTTTGTACTCTCTGAGGACGCGAATTGGATCACCACCACCACAAGAAGAGAAGGACATGGAAATCTACTCCTAAAGCAATACCAAAACAATCAGCCACTGAAAATTCTATCAGTCTCTACGAACCAGACACAACTCAATGGCACCTAACAATAACATAACATATCTCACACTGTGTCTCTGCTACTCATAGGTTTTCAATGGCTAATTTTCCCAAGAGTGGGCTTCTGGGTCCTTCTCCCTAGTCTGTCTTAGTCTGGATGCTCAAGTGAAATCTATCTAATATGGGTGCCCATGTTAGTATCTGGAATACATATGGCGTAGCTTTTATCATCACAACAATACACAAGACCCCACAATATGGCAAATGACAAACAACTGGGGAATATAGTAGTGAGTTAGATTAAATTCAGTAACTTCACAGCCAAGAGAAAATATGTTTAAAATAATTTAGATAATTAAGAATTTCTTCTCTATGCTTATAAGAAAAGTTTTACAGTAAATTAAAGACTCATAATCAATTGTATACACACATACTGGTTTGAAATCAAGTATGCTACAGAATGCTATGTAAATGTATAAAGTCTTATTTGATAATTCAGTTACCTTTGCAATTGAAATTTAATCAGATATTTTATGGGGTATTGATTTTATTTTTGAGAACAAATTTTAAGATGAAATTTGAGGAATAACTAATTTGGAACCAGAGAGACTAGTTTGATAGTGGGCCATAAGTTTTTCATTGCTGTGACAAATACCTGATTGAAACAATTTAAAAAGAGGAAAGATTTATTTGGCTCATGGTTTCAGTCCAAAATTGGATGAACCCATCACACTGGGCCTGGGAGGAGGCAGAATATCACAGTGGTGGCAGAATGTGTCAAAAGTTGCTCACCTAGCCACAGTTAGGAAGTAGACAGATAAGCAGAGGAGAGGCCAGAGAAAAAATATCCTTCCATGAGTGCCTCCAGTGATCTACTTCCTCAAAAAGTTTCCACCACTTAATTATAATGTTTTCAAATTATGATTCCATCTCTCTATCTGTATATATATATATATTCATATACATATACATACATATATGGGCTGGGATTTAGCTCAGTTGGTAGAGTGCTGCACTGCAGTCTCTGAGGTCCTGAGTTCAATTCCCAGCACCGCAAAAATGGGAAAAGGGCCTGGCAATCCACTCCCAAGGCAATCCCGAATGCTATGATCCAGATACCGACTTGACAGCACCTAACAACATATATATATATATATATATATATATATATATATATATATATGTGTGTGTGTGTGTGTGTGTGTGTGTGTGTGTGTGTGTGTGTATATGTATACATATATGTGTATATATTTATACATACATATGTGTATATATATGTATGTATGTATGTGCATATATATATATATATATATATATATATTTTTTTTTAGGTACTGTCCAGTCATGTCTGACTCATAGTGACCCTATGTACAACTGAGGGAACAACTTCCAAACACTGTGCCATGCCCATATGCCCATGCTATGTCAGTACTTCTCAGATCTTCATAGGGTTTTCAATGACTGAATATTTTGAGATTGCTTCTAGAGTGGATTACCAAGTCCTTCTCCCATTTTTTTGGTGCTGGGACTGAACCCAGGGCCACAGAAAGTACAGAAAAGCACTCTACCAACTGAGATAAACCCTAGCCCAGACACACACACACACACACACACACACACGTATATATATGTATATATACACATATGTATATATACACATATGTGTATACATGTATACACCCATATATAAATGTGTATATTCACATATATTTATATATGTATACATATATATGTATATACACATGTATAAACACATATGTATATGCGCACATATATACATACACAAACACAGAGGCTGCCTCCTGCCTCAAACTCATGATGCTTTTGCCTCAGCTTCCTGAGTAGCTGGGATTATAGGTGTGTGTCATGGCACCTGGTTTAAAACATCTTAATCTAATTAAGAATAACTTCAAGGAAGGAACCCAGTGCTGCATGGATCCATTCAGATGCTGACCCAGCATCATAGAGAAGCTTACCCTATGCCTGTTCATTCTCCATATAAGTTCCAAATCACTAAGTTTAAACATTCTCATCCATGAGCAGGACTTTTCTGCTGAGATTTAAAATAGAAAGAAAAGCACTCAGTAAATGGTCCAGTTTAATCAGTTATACTTTGGAAAGCAAGCCAACATGTATACGCATCACCCATCTGGGCTAAAGGCTTTATCAGCTTTTAGGCATTAAATGAGTCACTCTGCAAAGCTCTTTCCAGATTAATGGGGGCCCTAATTTCTCTAATAGTTGGACCAGGATGTTAGGAAGGTGAATCTTTATTATTATGCTCCTAGAGAATGACCTCCCCCAAAGCATAAATGAGCATAATAGCTGATAAAACCTTGAAAATGCAAGGTTAAAATTGTATTCATCAGCATCATGCCATCTGTATTCCCCAACAGCTTGAACAGGAAGGATTTGTTTCTTAAGCATTATTAGTTTTGCTAAAAATTGTCCTTGTTTTTGCTACCCTGAGGTAATAAATGGCATTGTAAAAATGAAAACACACTTATTATAACCTAACCTATAGACCACTTTTTCAAAAGCAATTTGGGCATTTGACATCATATTCTTCCCAGGGAGAATAAATAGGAATAAGTGGGAGTGTTTCTCTTTCCTATTCAAGTTCAACCTGTCCTTAATGCAATTTTCTTTCACATTTTTTCTTTTTATTGGGTTATTCAAAACATACTTGTTTTATATTTTTAAAATCACTTTCCAAATCTCTCCTGGAATTACCTGTCAAATTTAATATTTAAATATTATATTTTTTCTATTATGTTGGACATCAAGATGATGTTTTTCCTTGAGAGATACTGACTAAAAGAGGGCCAAGGGACTTCTAGGAGTTATCATACTCTACTTTTTGATGTTGGTGCTGATTATGCAGTTGTATTCCACTGTTAGAAAATTCAACAATCTCTATGATTAGGATTTATTTCCTTTTTTCTGGAAATATTATATTTTAATAAGGTTTACCAAAAGATTGTCTATTTAATAAAATATGATAATTTCCAGAATATTTGTTCAATAAAATATTATAAAATTTGGTAAAAAGTTACCTCTTTGAGGAAGGAAGAGATATTTAACTACTTCTAAGACTCACTTTTTACAAAATAACAAAGTACTACACATCTTACGTTGTTGTTCTTAGGTGCCATAGAGTCAGGTCTAATTCATAGAAACCTATGCACAAGTGACCTAAACACTATCTGAAACTGATATGTGGGTACTATGTCAGTGCTTCTCTGCTACTATAGGATTTTTGATGGCTGATGTCTTGAGAGTGTGCTGCCAGGTCCTTCTCCTGCAAGCTTACACCAACAGGTATTCCCAGGTGGTCTCCTATCCAAGGATTAACCAGGACCAACCTTGCTCAGCTTCTGAGATTAGACAGCATCAGACACCAGGGTGGTATGGCCATAGACAGCACCTTAGTTATTAACAACTAAAGAAATAAACTGGAATTAGAAAAATTATTTATTTATTTTTAGGTACTGGGAGGGTGAACCCATGGCCTTGTGCATACTTAGCAAGCATTCTACCACTGATCAGCACCCCTTGCCACTTTCTTATTTTTTATCTTGAGGCAGGGTCTCACTAAGTTATGCAGGCTGCCTCTGGCCTTGAATTCATGGTGCTCCTACTTCCACCTCCACAGTCATTGGGATTACTCTGTTGGGAAAAATTATTTTAAACTATAATTTTAACTTCAACAAATACACTGTCATAATGTGTTCTGAGTACTGTGATTATATATAAACAGCTACACTTCTAGTAAATTATGATGAGCCAAATAGAAAACCTTTACTTGCCCTAAGAATCCTCATGTATCCATAAACAAAATTAAAAGTAGTACCAGGAAAACTGGATAGCAAGTTGGTTATGGAGCATTCCTGCCATGATCAGAGCTTTTTGTAGTGTATTATGCAAAGATTCAGGTTTCAACTTTTTGAACATGAGTAATTCTGATAAAATATAATCTCAGAGCTCTCTGATATTGACTAACAGATGGCACTCAATCTTAGAATACTGTTTGAAAAGCAAATGATTTTTTCTTTATTAAGTACATCAGTGTCATTATTAAAAATGAATTAAATCCCTCAAATTCTCTAGCTCACTCTTAATGTGACAGACTACCTGGGGTGCTGGTTTATATATAATATATATCCAGGACCCACAATAGACTTCATAAAACAATGTCTTAAGGTGACAAGAAAGAAACTGTGACATACAAAATACTAATCAGAACAGTGTCACTTTAATGAGGGAAGTTAGAGGAAAACTTGGCTAGATTTCAAAATGTAAAAATTTCTTTTACCAATTCACTGGAAGGAAATGCCAAATTGTCCTAATTTTTCTATTTAAAGATATGTAAGTAGAAGACTCTCAATGGCAGGGTAAGGTATTAGATAGTTTCTGTAAACTTGCTGTCATGAATGTTAACCTGGTAAAAATTTAAAGATTAGCTAATATCAGGAACAATTGAAAGGGAGGCTGTATTAGCTATAAATACACATTAAATAAATGGGTAATTTATGTCAGTGAAATAATGACTCTGAGTGAAAAGCTGAATCATATATGAATGCACTTTGGTCAAAGAGATAATTGTGAATGTGAAAGAGACACAGAAAAATATTTGTGTATTAGGGTTTGATTTTTTTTTAAATTGCTCTTGGAAATCTCATAGCTGATGGACAAGTCAGAATAGCACAGTGGTTGATGAGAAACACATGGTCCCAGGCATTGCTGTTACCCCAGGTGACAAGCAATCAACTGCAAGACATTACCATGAGGCCATTCAGGCCCAACTGGCTCAAGAAACTTATGAACTGATTACAGATGTGTAGGTGTCTCATCTGAGGCTAGTCTATACCAGAAAATCTACTCTTCAGAATCCTGAGGTGTGATCAAATCGCTTCTAGTCCAACACTGAACTCTTGAGCAAATGTTGCCCATTAATAAAAACCCAGTGTTGAATAAAAATAGTTAAGTCCATTCCCCTAGGCTTAGTCAAGAGCTAGAACCATTCCCAGAAAAAGCATGATTTCAGCTGAAAAGTAGAAAAGTAATTCAAAGAGTTACCCACCAGAGACTGGAATTTAACCAAACTCCTCCTAGATAAACAAAGACTAACTTCCTATAAGAGAATTTGAGCTATACCATTTTTAGGTTTGATTCCGATATGAATAATTCGAGTCAGAGTGTGAAGAGATTGCTGTAAATGCAGCCCTGGCTTGTTCCCATTCATATGCACCCCCACTCCTGGGTACTGTCTTCTAGATTGACTCTGCACTTAAGACATTGGCAATTTTGAACTATGGAACAATAGTAAATCCTTCTCAAGATGAGACTTCAGGGGAATGTTCATTGGAGCTTGCTTTTCTGCTGCCCTAAAACCTTGATACTGTGGATGATCCCATGCTGGTCTGCTGGACTAGCTAGACTGTAGCCTAAGCCAACCTCAGCTATGGAATGAGACTATCTTTAAAAATATATAGGGGCCTATATGATAATATAATATGATAGAAAATATAATTATAATTAAAATATAACATATATTATGGAATATAATAATCTATCCTATTTAAATCAAATTCCACAATGTGTTTACTTGTGAGCAGCAGTTACAAGGTGTTAACAATGTAAGACATCTATTCTTTATTCATTTCTAAGCCATCAAATACTTCCTTGAACATGGATCATGCTTATAATCAATTATAGGCAAAAGAAAGTTTTCTTCATTTATGTAAATTTAAGGGGTATATTAAATATTTTGTTAGAGAATGTTAAATAATTTTACTATGTAATTTAAAACATAATATCAGAATAAACAGGTTTAGAATGGGATACAACATAAAATCTGCAAAATATTTTATATAGTTTAATTAATAGAAAATTGATATTTACTAAGATCATTGAAAAGTGACTGCAGCAGTATATAAACAGGGAATTGTTAGAAAATTAAGCCAGATTCAGAAGAGGACACGGAAACAGGGACATCATTACTGATATCAGATGGATATTAGCCAAAAGCAGAGAATACCGCAGAGGTGTCTGTCTATGTTTTATTGATTATGCAAAGGCATTTGACTGTGTGGATCATAACAAAGTATGGATAACACTGCAAAGAATGGGAATACCAGAGCACCTAATTGTACTCATGAGGAATGTGTACATGGACCTGGAGGCAGTCATTCAAACAGAAAAAAGGAAACAGTACTTGATTTAAAGAAAAGAAAGGTGTATGTCAGGACTATATCTTTTTACCATATCTCTTCAATTTCTATGCTGAGAAAATAATCCAAGAGATTGGATATTATGAAGAACACAGCATCAGGATTGGAGGAAGAATCATTAACAACCTATAATATACAGAAGACACAACTCTGTTTGCTGAAAGTGAAGTGGATTTGAAACATTCAGCTGATGAAGATCAAAGAATACAGCCTTCATTATGGATTGCACCTCAACATCAAGAAAGTAAAAATCCTTACAACTGGGTCAGTAAGCAACTACATGACAAATGGAGAAAAGATTGCGGTTGTCCAAGATTTTGCTTTACTTGGTTTTACAATCAACACCCATGGAAGCAGCAAAGCATCAAAAACACACTGCATTCAGAAGAGCTGTGGCAAAAGAGCTCTTTAAAGTATTGAAAAGATGTCATTTTGAAGATGAAGGTGTACCTGCCTCATATCATGGTATTTTCAGTTGTATCATATGGTTGTGAAAACTGGATACTGAATAAAGGAGACAGGAGAAGACTTAATGCTTTTGAATTATGGTGCTGGAGATGAGTATTGAAGATACCATGGATTCCCAAAAGAACCAAAAGATCTGTCCTAGAAGAAGTGCAACCAGAGTGCTCCTTGGAAGCAAGGATGGCCAGATCACATCTTACATGTATTTTGGACATCTGGTCAGGAGAGACTAATCCCTGCAGAAGGACATCATCTTTTGGAGAGTTGCAGGTCAACAAATAAAAGGAAAACTCTCAACTAGATGAATTGACACAATGACTGCAACAATGGGCTTAACCATAAATAAGATTATGTTCCTGCCACAGAATCGAAGAATGTTTTTCTTTGCTGTACATAGTGTCACTATGAGTTGGACCAGATTCAACAGCAACTAACAACAACAGGAACAGCAAATAAAACAAAATGGATATATTTGAAACATACAATTTGATGTTTAGAACACATTCATGCACTCATGAAACTCTCACTACAATCAAGAAAATAAACATTTGTATTGACCATTTTGTAACCTGGTAATCAATATCATATTCACACTATTTCTAGCCGATAACTAATATGATTTCTGTAAATATAGGTTAGTTTTCATTTATAGAATTTTCCTTAAAAGAAAACAGATTAAGTGCTCTTTTTCATGTGACTTTTTCTTCATCATTATTTTAAAGCTTAGCCATGGTATTGTATAATACCTGTGACATTTTATTGAGTAGCAGTTTCTTTCTTTATTTTCCTTAAGAGTTTTTTTAATCTGTTCATGGACATTTGGAGCTTATTATTTGGTACAATGAAAACTAGTTTACAAGTCTTTACAAGTGGTTATTCGTGACAAAAATAAGACAATTACAAACTAGTAGATTATTAGTACATTGGGAGAACAGACAGTAAGCAATTTCTGTAGAACATATGAAATCAGGAAGACATGGTCAAGACTAGTTTAGTAATATTTCTTGCTGCAGTAGTATTATGTATATGTATAGTATTAGGTATACTATATGTATAGTGTTATGTATAAAGCAAGTCAATATCTTAGTAGCTTAAACTAATTTTTTTCTTCCCTTGTGGAAAATAAAATCAGACTAGTAGGTACATGATAGTTTTTTGTCTGATATCTCCTGGACTCCCTGCACTTAGCTGCATATTGCAAATCAGGTTCACCTAGATTCTGTCTTCACTCAGGTATGGGCAGCTTTCCAAAGCATTCTTTACACATAATGGAGGCTAAAACTCAAATAGGCCAAGAATATTCATGCAAGCACAAGGTTTGCACATATTTGGTTATACTTGGTGTAGATTATATTACTTTCTATTGGTCGATGAAGACAAGTGGCCAAATCCAAACTGATGAGTCACATGTCAAATGTGCCATGGAATCTGCTACTAAGTGAGGGAGTAAAAAGAATAGTAATTCAATCTATTACAGGAACTTGGATAGAAAACCAAATCCTGTAGGCCTTAGCATATTTTGCATAATATTTGATTTTAAACAGGGGAGTGATTTGAAGGGAGTGATAGGACCTGAATGTGCTTTCAAAAATATCTCAGACTGCCTTGTGCAGAATGGATCCTACCAGGATGATGTATCAAGTAGTTAGAGCAGTTAGAGAGTGATCGCAGGAGTCTCAGTTAGTCAGGTGGATTGGTCTAGAAGGCTGTTCTGCTACCGACCTTTTGCCCCCAGGTCAGCTTGCACCTTCCTCTGTTCTGTCACCTAAGGTGTTGACCCCCCACAGACCACATTGCACAAACTTTACTACTAGTTTTCATCCAGCTATATTTGGTCAAAGATCCTATAGTAAAGGAAGACATCATGAGAGAATAGTAAGCTTATTTCTTGTCCCTGCTCCTCTCTGCTTCAATATCAAGGTTCTACATGTGGCATCCTTACCTCCTATCTTGCAACCTTTCTGTCCAGCACTGACTGAGTTTCAGGGTATTCCTTCCTCTTGAAAATACAGGCCAGGGCATGCTAATGTCAACATGTTGTTGATGGTCATGGATATCTCAGTATCCCATATATTGTTGTTGTTAGGTGCCCTTGAGTCAGTATCAGACTCATAGTGACCCTGCGTACAATAGACAAAACACTATTATCAGCGCTCCTCTGCTGTTCATAGGGTGTTCAATGGTGGACTGATTTTTGGGAGTGGGTTGCCAGGTTCATCTCCCAAGCCTACAGCACCTGGTGTTCCCAGGTGGTCTCCCATCCAAGTACTAACCAGGCCCGACCCTGCTTAGCTTCTGAGATCTGACAGGATTGGATGCCACAGAGCTATAGCTGCAGACCAGTATCCCATATAGTTTCCTTTAATTTGGCTCAACCCTTTGAAATTATTGCTCTATTCTCACATTTTTACCTACTTTAGTGGGAATCTCTTCCCTTGGGGGATCCAGACTGGCAAGGGATAATTACAGAAACAGAAAAAAATGAATCAATTTTAGATATGTAGAGGCAGAACTGACTGAACTGGCAGTGTGGAAGGCAGGAAATGAGTATAAGGCAAGAATTAAAAGTAACACCTGGAGTCTGGTTTAAACTGTTGGGCAGATAGTAGTAATGTTTAATGGCATGGAACAGGCTGTGAAAGGAGCCATTATTGTCAAATATATTTCAGATACTTATTAGACATCCATATGTACATGTCATATTGCCACTGATATATGAATTTGTAGTGAGTCATTGTAAAGCAATTGCATGCACAGCCATGGCTCTGGACGTCTTCGATCTGACTGATACAGGAAATCCTTAAGAGAAATTTGAACCATTAACATAGAGAAAAAGAGAAGTTAGCAAAAGCATCTGAAAAGCAGCTGGTTATGAAATAGAAAAGCAGAATGATATGGGGTCACTGAAGGAAAAATGAGTGGTGTATATCAAGCTTTCAATCTAAATGACAGAGAGATTCTACAAAGAGTAATATTTATTTGGTTGCAGCAGAGCACTGCAGTGGCAATACATGCTAGAGTAGCAAAGTGGGGCATATTCAAAGAGGTTAAGGCAAGGGTACATTTATTTTGTTTGTATTGTTTTTGTGGTACTGGGGATTGAATTCAGGGGGATTGAACTTCACACATGGTAGGCAAATATTGTACCACTGATCTTCAGTCCCAGCCTACTTTTTATTTTTTATTTTTAGACAGGCTCTTGCTAAGCACAGCAGTCTGACTCTGGCCTAGAATTCCTGATCTTCCTGCCTCTGCCCCCTTAGTTACTATAGATTACAGTCATATGCCATGGTGCCATGGCAAAGGAATGTTTTTAAGGGGCAAAAACAAAACAAAATAAAAAACAAAACAAATAAAAAGGAAAGTGGTAAATTTATGAAAGCTACTTACAAAGTTCATTGGTCTTGGAGACCAAAGTTAGGAATTAATATCAGCTCATTGGTGGAGGTGCTATTCGGTGGTTGTTTTATCAAAATGTCTTGTCTGAACTGTTGTTGTCTTAAAAAATGTTAACGAACATTTATTATAGAAATCTATGCAGATATTGGAGACTAGCAAAGTACTGGATATATTAGAAGGAGAAAGAATCCATTATGGGACTCTTTTTTTCAGTACACAGAGGTTGAAACTAGTGCTTTGTTTATACAAGTGCTCTACCACTGAGCTGCACCCCCGAAATCCTTTCTTATTATCTTTGAGACAGGTTCTTGCTAAATTGCCCAAGGTGTCTCTGGACTTGTACTCATGATCCTCCTGCCTTAGCCTTCCAAGATGCTAGCATTCAAGGGGTGCGCCATGGTGCGAGCTCTTGTGGGACTTCTACAAAGTATTTCCAACAGTATTTCAGAGAGGCAAACTTGAACCTTGAACCGTCTCCCTTCATCACTTCCTATCTTTGATTTTGTTTGTTTTTTTATTCTTTAAATGAATGACTTTCACAAGGGGATAGTTTGGTCAAATATGTGTGCTAAGATAAGAAGAACAGAAAAGATAATTAAGTTGTTGTTGTTGTTAGGTGCCATTGAGTCGGTATCAGACTCATTTTTTTTTTAGTAGGTGCTGTCATAGCAACCCTCATAGGGTTTTCAATGGCTGACTGTTTCAGAATTGCCTTGGGAGTGGATTGCCAGGCCCTGTTCCCATTTTTGTGGTGCTGGGAATTGAACTCGGGACCTCAGAGACTGCAGCACAGTGGTCTACCAACTGAGCTAAATCCGACTCATAGCAACCCATAATTAAGTTAGTCAAGGTGAATTCATTGACAGCCTTGACAAGGACAGTCTCATTGGGGTTTAGGCAAGTAAAAGCCCAAATGCAGTGGCTGGGAAGTATTTAGATGAAGAAGAGGAAGCCACCCATGGTGGCCCACAACTTTAATCCTAGTAACCCAGCAATTTGGGAACTGAAGGCAGGAAGATCACAAGTTCGAGGCCAGAGGTAGCCTGTGTAATGTAGGAAGATTCTGTCTCAAAATACAAAGTAAAGAAAATGGGCGGCAGTTGTGGATCAGTGTTTGAGCACTTGCTTTTAAAGCATGTGTAAGGCACCAGGTTCAACACTCTACCATTCGAAAAAAAAAGAAGAAGAAGAGGAGGCACTGAATATAGACACATTTAAGAACTTTTATTATGAAAGGGAAGCAAACATAATATTAGAGAAAAACTATTGTGAGAGAATTGTATTTATCTTTAATTTTGGTTTGATAGTTTGTTTTGTTTAAGATGAGATACCACACCATGTTTGTAAACTGAAGAGCAAACTCCAGAAGCAAGTAATCTGATGGATCCTGATAAGATAAATATATTAGGGCTGAAATTTGTGAGGAAGCAAATGATTGTACTTTAGTAGTAATGTTGATATTTATTTTTACCATAGATGGAAAGGTAAAAAGCATGAAAACAATTGCACATACACCACCACCATTGTATGTTTGTTTCCCTATTCTAACATGGATAGGAATAAAAATCCAAGTTTGAACAGGAACATTAAGGTAGGAAATGTAGGTTTACAAAGAGAAAAGGTGGAAGATTTTATGTTCTCACCTATAAAATGAGCATCTAGAGCTATGAAATAGACATTTGCTTTTTTAAGGTAATTAAGAATATATTACTGAAATTTCTGAGAAGTAATGAAATGGAAAGTCAATACTTTTTACAAAACTAGCTTTGTTACCAGCTGCATAAACTTTGGCCAACAGCATAACCATTTGGAGCCCCAACTTTCCTATCTATACAATATGAGTCCTAATTTTCATCCTACATTCATTGTGAAGATGAACGAAGTCTGGGTGTATGCACAGAGATTCTATCCTGGCCCTTCAAAATTTATATTTATAAATATTGTATGTTCTGATTTGAACATCAGGGATCTATGAGTGGCTGTGAACAAGTTGGGTCATTGGTTTTTACAAATTGTTTCTTAGTTTAAATTCAACAAGAAAGGAACACATGTAGAAAGCTGGGAGTCTGGGACTAACAATAAAGCAGAACTGTTCATGCTGGTGTGAAGGCCTTGTTGGAAGTTGCACTGGAAATGAGCAGAGCGAAGTTTTCCTCTTGTCTTTCTCAGCTGTGATTCACCTTCTCCCTTTCTCCTATATGTTAATTCTCTGTCTGATTTTGGTCCTTTCAGAAGGTGATAGAGTGGCTGATACATGTATTACTAGAAGAAACATTATTTTTGCTGCTTACTCAAGTTCTAGGTCTCAGGATCTGGGTGGGAACGCTGCAATAGAAGAAAGGGCCTGCAACCAGAGTCACCTCCAGACATCTTGACCGGGTTCTGTATGACCTGTGTAATAAGAAATTGCTCAAAATCTTTCATTTTCTTGCTGTTCAGCACAATTCCCTGTTTTCCACTCTGGTGAAGGCCCCATCAGTTTGAGTAATGAGCCTAAAAACCAACACAAGATTAATTACACTAAGCCAAGTGTATTTTAGTCTAGAAGCAGCTTTAGATGGATTAACTACTAATTTTATAATAGGTGGCACAGAGGTTTGGAGAATGAGTGGAAAGTAATACACATTGAGGAACCCTTGTACTGATATCATTTTTGATAGTATTTAAAGATAAATATAAATATCCATAACTGTTAGCATTTGAATATACATTACCTTTTAATAAGAAGAACTTTAGACCTGGAAAAGCCATAAGATGATAGAGTTTATTAAATGATAGTAGTATCAGGACCCAAATTCCAGTTTTTTCCACTTACTTTAATCCAGAGAAAGAAGTTTTGTGCTCTTCATACACTAACTGACCTAGATCAGACCCTGAATGAGCAAAAGGAAAAGTTATGAGATAGGAGTTATCTTTTTTTCATATGCAAGTCACATATAATGAAATTCCATAAATGTAAGTGCATAGAATGTGTAGAACAAGTATTGACCAATTAATAATTTTTTAATTGTCAAAAATCATTCTGGGAAGATTATTTATGCAACTTAATAAACTGTTATGGATAAATGAGCTTTAATAAATCTGATGAGTTTACTAACAGTCTTATGTTTTAATTTATAATGACTATCACTGATTTTTCTGTGGGCATAACTCTTTATGGATCTCTCTCTCTCTCTCACTTCCACTATTCAAAATGAAAGAAAATTCCTCAAAGCTCCCAGAGTCTTTTGTCTTAAGATTATAACAAAACACAGTACAGTGCCTAATATGAATTAATCACATGCTAAGTTCCCAATTTACACTCTACCAAGCTAAATAACACAAATTCTCTAAGTACAGTACATGGAAAGTTGTGTGGTTTTAGTGTGGCATTTGCTCTACAACTTGTTTTTCTAAACAATAGATGAAAAGTTGTATAGAAAACCAAAGTTGGAATGACATAATTACTTTTGAGGGAAAATAATTTCTCCACTTACTCCTTATGCCAAGAGCTTGGAATCCCAATTGCCAAAATAATGCTAATAGTAAAATGGCCTGTATGACATTTTTGTTATGGATAATAATAATAGTTCTTATTTCTCTGTTGAAATATGTAGGTGTATGTATTTGAGTATTAAAAGGATAAGTATTTACAACATGTGTTTTTATAAAAACAGTTTATAGTGCTTATTAAATGGAAGCAATATTCCAAACATACTAATATTAAATTATTTATTTTCATATCTTAATTAGGTTCTTGCACGAAGCTCCATGATGAGACTGGATGTAAAACACATATATCAGGGAAAATGCCTGTGTAGGATAAATGAGAGAAAGCAATGGCATGCAAGGAGAGACATTACACCCCAAAGCAGGTAGGACAGCAGGTATGGCATGTGTGAAAGCAGAAGGAGAAGGAAGGGTGGCTGGACAGACAGAGCAGCAGATTGCAGCATGGCTTAAGAAAGAATCAGTGAGGCTCACAGGAGTCCTTGAGCAAAAGTTGTCAGTCGGTGAAGTGTGAAGTCTGGGCACTTTAAACTCTGCCATGGTCAGTCCCTGTCGGGAAGCATTTGCTACAAGCACAGCTTCAGTGCAAATACAGCATGGATCCAGAAGGTGGCAACTTGGAGGTATCAGTCAATTCTGCTGCTCCTTGCAGCAAGCTCTGTATTTTTTGTTTTTGTTTTTTGTTTGTTTGTTTGTTTTTGTATTTTTCTTTTTCTTTTTTCTTTTTCTTTGTCTTTTTTTGCAGTATTGGTGGCAGAACCTATGCTAGCTAGTGCTCTATTACTGAGCTGTGCCCCAGCCCCCTTTTCATTTTTTGTTTTGAAACAGTGCCTCTTTAAGTTGTGCCAATATGCTTCTGGCCTCAAATCTGTGATCCTTCTGCCTCACCTTCCTGAGTTGCTGGAATTACATGTGTGCACCACAGTGTTCAGCCCTACAGCCAGCTTTAATGAAAGAGATCTGAGCACTGCAATTCCATGTCTGTTACTCCTCATAACAACTCTTTGAATTATTTTTTACTGTAATTTTATTTTAGAGATGATAAGAAAGAAGAGGTTAAGTAAATCAAGCCAAGTGGATTCTTTTTATTTGTTGTGTGACTTTTTCGTACATTCTGTGAGAAAATTCTGTTATTTCCCTCTATCTTGGTTAAATGATAATTTTATGATAAAATTAACATATAATTTTATATTATAGATATCAATACTTAGAAATATTTGGCCTCCATATGATCTGTTTTTAAACTCTACCTTAACAGAAATTGCACAAAACAGCAGGGTATTAGGAAGATTTTAAAGTGGATGGAAATATTAGATGGTGTCAGAAATAGTAAATAAAAATTCTAAAGAAATTCAGAGAGATTAAAATTCACTTTTTTGTTATCTTCATATACTTTGTATCAAGGTAATATTGACAATTCATTTAGTTAAGCAAGAGTTCAGATATGCTGAAGTCTTTACAGTAAGAGAAGAGATTCTCACATTGTTGCTAAAACAAACATATTAGACTACCTCTCCAGGCCAAAATCCTGTGATATAAATGTTCCTTTTTGTTGTCTTCAAATTATATCCCTTCAAAACCACTAAATATGCCACTACTCTTTGCCACAGGAAAACACAGTGACCAACATGCTATGTGAAATAGAAAACAATCAAGCAGAGCTCTGATCTCCTACTAAACATTTGTCTTCACCCTCTGGGTCTTCAGTCTCTCATCTATATACATGAGGGGAGTTGGACTCCATCCAAAATGAGAAAAAAGTAAGGATCACCAAAGTCATCTGAGAAGCTACTTTTAAAGACACTCCCAGACCCCAAAGCATAGAATCAGAATAGACTAGAATGAAACTAGGGAACTTTATAATGTTTATAATGTATAGACGTTTATAATGTTATACTCAGTTTGAGAGTCTGAACTAGATGCT
>VMDO01009572.1:0-76495 GCA_007922755.1 Pedetes capensis | reverse complement strand
ATGAAATAGGGTCATTCGCAGCAAAATGGATGGAATTAGAGAAAATTATTTTAAGTGAACGAACACAAGCTCAGAAAGAGAAACAACACATGTTCTCACTCATATGAGAGAGCTGACTCAAAATTACAAGAAGGAAAAATCCTACTCAAAGGTCAGATCACATTAAAAGGGGGGGAGGGAAGATAAGAATGAGGTCAATTTAAATGGACTAGAAATCGCATGTAATTGTTCTAACAAGATAGAAACAAAGACCACTACAGGAAAAGTTTCTATCTTAAACAGAAATGGAACCCAAGAACATATAGAAAAATACTATATAGTAAAAGAGAAGACTTGGATGGGAAACTTAGATGGGAAGGGGGGGAGGGGGGAAACATAGAGGAGGGTAAGGGGTAACCTATATGAATAATGCTTATCAAATTGCATATGTGAAAATTGTCACAACGAAAAGCATGTCAAAATGAATCACATTATGATGTACATTAAAAATTTCTAATAAAAAAAATAATCCCACATTTGAATTATTTACTTTACAAAATTGTCCATCTACAAAATTTCTGAATCACATTGAATAAACAACTTTATGGCTTTTTGATAGTACCATTTCCTTAAAGCATTATCGTATTTACAAACAATGGCCCAGAGTGACATCATTATTCTTTTTAATGTTATGTAAATTTTTTAAAAGCTGGATCCTCCCTAGGGTGTTGTTTTGCGCTTGACCTTTAAAATTTTTTCATACTATGGAGTTTTATTCATATCAGTAAATATATTTCTATACCATTTTAATAGCTGCACAGTATTATATTATATGAATCTGCTGAATCAGTTTCCTGTGGTGAAAATAAGGAAACTTCTATTATAATGTTTTACTACGTGAATTTTCCTGGGACTGTATAAGAGTCAAACCCACATATTTTTTCATGGTGTAGCACATTCTATCACCTGCAGAGTCTAAGGTTCCTATCCTTAAAAAGTTCATAGAGATATGGTCAGTGACTTCAAATTTTTTGTTTGCTTTTCTTATGAAGGTAAAGAAGTGCTGGGATTTATACTCAAGGAAGGAAAATCATGTACAGATATCTTCCCTGAAGTGTGACAGACTCAATAGTGAAAATTTTCTCAGATGTTCCTTTTTTCTGTTTCCAGATGCTAAGATTTTATACTATTCCCCTTAAACAGAGATTTAAAAATTGTATTGTAAGAAATAAGTGATTCAATTTTCTAGACTAGAATAGTAGCAACAGTAAACATTTATTGAGGCAGTGCTACATGATATTCATTACATGAGGGGATTTATGTGCATTGTTTTATTTTCTCCTCACAAAATCCCGATGAGGTAGGGCTTTAAAATCTAAACGAGGCAATAGAAATATAAAAACACACCTCACTTTTATAAATGGGTAAGCAGGTTAAAAACTGTTATCTCTCTATTCCAAGTATGACGACTGAGGCAGAGAGGTTTCAATATTTGTTGGTATCATAGAGCTGGCAAGATAAGCAACCAAAAACTGTATTTAGAAAAGTCAAGAAGACTTTTATTCTTATTGTATGAGGAGTGTTTTAGCATTTTAAATAATTTTGAGAAGAGTGGGTCCCAATCCAGTAGAAGTAGACCTCCCTGGGAATGCTCAGAGACTTCATAGTATGGGCATGCCAAGGTGAATCAGGACAGATGTACAAAGAAAACCAGGAGAAGAATTGGGTTATTAAGTCAGCTTGTCTTTGGCTCCCTGTGCCCAAAGCCTGAGGTTGAGTTCAGTGTCAACATGCTGGTCCAAATGCTTCTTCCATTACTGAGTTTTACTTCCTGTTATCTTAGACATGTTTCCTTATGACAAATCTCACCCTTTCTTTTAATAAGTCCTTGTCAATAAACATTTTAGACATCTTCAGTTTAGATAACATGTAGAAGTAGTAGTTGGGTTAGATTCAGTTATTTAGAAAAGCAATTCAAGTAATTTATTTTTAAATTTGGAAACTTGGGTGCCGTTTAGACTCATGGCTTCTTGGCACTGTGTGTGGCAGTGCTATATTTGGTGGTGATGAGTAGTGTGTGGTATAAAATGTCAAAAAAAAATTAAGCAACTTGATAAAAATGCCTAGATGCAATCAGGCTGACTTATTTTAATTCAACTACTAATGACTAAAATCCTGTCACCTCTTGATTTTCAATTATGTGGAGTACGACCTGCACCTTGATTATATTTGTGCAGTCTCATTTCGTAGTTTGGGGCCATTTAGACACCCCAAGGTGCAAACCAAGGTTTTTTTCTCATTAGGAAACTAAACATTGTGTGCCTTCTGGTTTTCCCACAGCAGTTCTACGGAGCATCCTGGGGCCTCCAAGCCTCCGATAAGCTCCTCCAGTATGACATCACGCATCTTGCTACGCCAGCAACTCATGCGTGAGCAGATGCAGGAGCAGGAGCGAAGGGAGCAGCAGCAAAAGCTGCAGGCGGCCCAGTTCATGCAACAGAGAGTGCCCGTGAGTCAGACCCCAGCCATAAACGTCAGCGTGCCCACCACCCTGCCCTCTGCCACCCAGGTGCCCATGGAAGTCCTTAAGGTATGTAAGTGTTGCGCTCGTGGTTGGACCTAATCCTCTCCCTCTTTCTGTTTCCTAGGTGTTTTATTTATTTGAATTTGTTTTTGGTTATATTGGCTCATCAGAATCATATTTGTAAGTGAACCTCCATTGGTTCCCATGTGGCTTTGTATTTTGAAAGAATGACCCAAACTGAATGTAACAATAACCTTCTATTCGTGATGGAAATGGGTCCAGGTTCAATGAGGAATCTTAAGTAGGAATTGATATTTGTTATAATGACCTCTTTCTATCTTTCTTTTGGGAAACTTTTCAAACATGAAACTTGTCTGAAACAGGCCTCTTCTAATAACTTCCACATATTTTTTCTTAAGTACATTTCTATGGCCACGCTTTAACTTTCTTTTTTAGTTGGAAAATCACATTGACTGTAGAAGCTGACTCTTTGAAAAAGTCTTTTCAGGTATGAAACTGTAGATGAGTGTTCCACACTTTAATAACCAGACTGCATAATCCTTTTACCAAAGTGAGTTGTCTGCTTTGGGTCTCTTTGATTTCTTGCTAGAATAGAAACTGCAGGAGCTTGTTAGCATCATTCTATCAGGGACATATAGCTTCCTAATTATGAGGGAAAGTTGTAACAAGTCTAAGAATAGAATCTCATCTCACACATGTGTCTTCCACATCACTTGGGGAGATACTCCTTGTTTTATGATAAACATTTCAATTCTTAAATCTGACTCCTTCAAGGAAAGTAGAACTTTTTTACTTTTAATTTTTTTCCCATTCACCTAATAGATTCATTCTGAAGAGTCCTAAGTGTTACTGCTCATTAAACAATGTGAACTTTACACGCCAGTGATTCATTGTTGGTCTTTGCATTCACGAGTGTGCTCAGAAAAAACAGTCTCCCACTATTTTACATTTACTATTAAAACAAATGGAGAGATTATGTGTCATAATTAAGAAGCAGTAGTGATCGTTACCAGAAAGTACAAAAGGGATTCTTTAAAAACAATTTTAAAGTCAATTATGTTTTATTTGCAAAGACTTTTAAAATGTAATAACACAATAATGGTACCCTTTGGCAGAAAAAACAACTGAAATTCTGGTATGACAAACATAATTTAAATGATTTAGTATAAAATTTTATCAAATGTGATTGTTTTTTAAATTCTGAATATTGCCACAATGAATGGATCATTTACTCTTCTCTCCTCCCCACCTCACTCTGTCAAGTAAAAGCAGAGTTTTTGCTCTAAGATAGTATATACATTGAATCTTTCTGTTCTGCTTGGATGAGACTTGACAATCCTATTTAGGTTTTTATAAAGATTTAAGTTGTTTGCAAGAGGCGTAATGCTTTGTCTATATCTTAGGTTATTTAAACTTGTATGAATTTGTTAAGACTTGATTTATGGTCTAAAATGTGATCTATTTTAGAGAAAGTTCCATGGGCTGCCGAGAGGAACATGTATTCTATTTCTTTTGGGTGGAATATTCTGTATATGTCTATTAAGTCCAGTTGATCTATTGTGGTATTAAATTTGTATGAATTAAATAAAGACAAGACATGAAGAAGGGTGTCTATTTTATTCACCATAACCTACTTTTTTAATCTGAAGAGCAAATTTTGGAGGATATGGCATGTATTGGACTTCCAATTCAAAGATGATGCTTGATGTTATATTAACGCATATTAAATTGAAATCAATCTTCCTACTAGGGCAGTGATATGTGATGTTAGAGAAATTACACAAATATGAATGCTTTAAAACATCATTTCTATATCATCTTACAAATTGACATAATTTCAATATATTTAAAATTTATTTTGAAAATTATTTTTGAAAATTATTAAAATTAAAATCTACATTATATAATTTGAACAATATGCCTATTTTTCCTTTTATATTGTATATTATATTTCTTGGCAACACACTGGATTAACTGCCACCCCCAACTTGGAAATATCAGAAAAGTACCCAAAATTAAAGCACAAATAAATTATTAAAACTAGCAGACATGGTCTAACCTGAAATGAGCAGTTGATAAGTTTATATTTTATGCTGAAATTTTTTATTCATATTTAGCTTTTGCATTTTTATGTTTCTATTATATGAATTGGTGAAGTGTGTCATATAATGCAAAAGTAGTCAGTACAACAATCTCAATAGGCTTGGTAGTGCCCTTATAATGAAAGACCAAATAAAAATACATGATTTCATTCACCTAAGGTGACATTCTAAGAAATTCAACTAAAAATTTAAGAACAGTACCATGTAAGTGATTGTTTTAGATACTTAAAGACAGTACTTTATAAAAATGGTTCACATATTTTCAACATTAGTGACATTAGTGTATGAAAATATAAAATATTTTTATAGAAACATACAGAAGAGAATTGTGATCTTTTTGTTTTTTATAGATTTTACATCATAAATATCATTTTATGAAGTAAATATTTAATAGAAATACAGTTAACTTACTTAATCTTGGACCGTTTTCCTATAAATATACATTTTCAAAGAATAGGTACTACCAAGCATACTTAGTGAGTGCATTATAACTATATTGAATAAATACTTTCTTGAAGGATAGCACAAGTAAATTCTTCATCTATTTTTTAAAGGTTTAATTTGCCAAAACAGAACATACCTGCTTCTCAGCAGGTGAAGATATGTACAATTAGACATCCTAGCATATACTAGAGAATCCTAGTTAAATATCTCCATTTCCCAACTGTCTTACATGAACTTGATAGAATAATGGTCTGTTTTTTAATTTTCACAAATATACAAACTAAAGTTACCAATATTGTATTGGTGGATCAAGTCACTGATTTTGAAAAGCTAAATTAGTGTTTTCATGTTAATCCTTTTCTTTGGCAATAAAACATGAAGTTCTGTGAAGCATGTTTAAAAATTTTTGACATCTGGTAAACTTAGTACTAGTTGGAATTCATATCAGAGGTTGGAAATTCACAGCATTTATTCTTCAACACGTGGTCGTTGTTCAGTCTTTGAATTCATGAAGCTTTACAGGGTTAGCCTCTAGATTTTATATTGATTTCATTAATTTATGGATTTGTTTCTCTCAATTATTTTCATGTTGGGTGACATGGAATGATTTATCTTATTGCTATGTAATTATGAATCATACATGTTCTCTAGGTTTCTTAAGAACAAACTTATGCAATTGGGTATGGTAATTTAAGAATGCTTCTTGACCATAAATTAGCCAACACTTGGAATGTATAATCCATTTTTCACAGTAGTGAACACATCTTGTGTTTAAAGTTGTGAATTAATGAAAATAGTTATTGAGAATCATGTATGCAAACGTTTTCTTCTACTGATGGGTTTTGTTGGCATATGAGTCATGCAAACCTCAGGTTTGAAATTTGATGTAACATCTTTTAATCAAAAGCACAGTAACCAAAGACAGGTCTTTCAGTCATTTCCGGTCTCACAATTGAAGAGGTATCATGGATGATAGTACCAATAATGGAATTAGTGTTCACACACTCATCAAGCATCTGTTGTTACTGGCACCTCTCTTTTATCTTTGATTGTTTTTTGAAGCACCTAGTTACTAACAAATTCATTAAGATCTCTTCCCCCATTACCTTCTCTAACATGGACTCTGGCAGTTTATGCCTTAAAAGCATTAGTTTATAGCTTGAAAACCTTTATCTGTTCATAAATTTGTAAGGAATTGCCAAGGATTCTTCCCTCTTTTCTTCCCTCCCTCCCATCCTCCCACCATCCCTTCCATCCTCCCTCCTTTCATTCCTTCCTTCCTTGAACTTAAGAATTTAAATTCCACATGTTCTCTCTGGAATAGATTATACAAGAAATTCTTCTGTTCCGCCTTGGAAAAAAACTTCTGTGGATTTAAAATTAAAAATGTTTTTATTACTTTAGGATATTTTAAGTTGTTGTTGTTGTTAGGTGCCGTCGAGTCGAGTCCGACTCATAGCGACCCTATGTACAGCAGATCGAAACACTTGCCAATTCTGTGCCAGGCAAACCATCTTATTTATGTTTAAGCCCATTGTTGTAGACACTGTGTTAATCCATCTGGTGGAGGATTTTCCTCTTTTCCGTTGACCTGCCACTCTTCCAAACATGATGTCCTTCTCCAGGGATTGGATATTTTAAGTAGTTTGGAGAAATTTGTTTTTAAATATTCCCATTTTTCCAAGTCATTTCAGGAATTGGAGAAATTGCTTTGCAATTAGGAATGATGCTTCTTATTCATGAAATACGGAAATACTTTCTGCCAGGACCCTCTGTGTTGTGAACCAAGTATACCTGGGCATTTTTGTGGTGATTAACTCAACACTGCATCTACTTGGCTAGGAAGTCTAGCCAGTTGGAATAAAAATCCTGCTTCTGTGTCATCTTGTTCTACAAATGACAGTCCTTAAAGTTTCTCTAGGGAGAGAAAAGGTAGATAACTGAATTTCTAGTTCTTCCCTGCAAATTATGGAACCTATCTGGAAAAGAATTTTTAAGGTGTGCCATATTTTTTAGATGTAATACAAAAAAAAAAAAACATGATAAAGAATGTGTGGAATTGCATGTAAATTGATGAGTTCCAGATTGGCAGGAGGTATTTCTCCCATACATGGCAGTTAGATCCTATTTCTGATTTATCTAGTCTAGGAATTCAGAATGTGAATAGTATCACAGTGGCGGCAGGGAGCAGGAACAGAGGTGGCATGTCTCATATCAGCTTGCCTTGATCCCCTGAGTTAGGGAATTCATTTCTGTCTCCATAAGACCAGGGTCTGCTATGTCTGAGCTTTCTTTTAATCCCACATTTCATTCATATCTGAGCCATCATACACTTATGTTCCCAGTTAGCATGACATATACAACCTGTTAGCCTTGATTTCAGGGAACTTTGTCAATACTGGTGTCCTTTTGTTTTTGAATAAATTCTGTGCCCACAAGGTCATGTCCTTGTTCAGGGACTCAGTTTCCTGGGTCTACAAACAGCTTCTTCATCCTCCAAGAGACCTCATTTCCTTACAGTCTTTGACTTCAGTGTCACACTTAAGGTAATTTCCTGTCTTTATAAAACTCATTTATTGATTCTTTAAGAATTGCAGTCAGTACTTAGCCTTTAACAGATTTAAAGAATGTGGGAAAATAATCCAGCAGGAAACTGGCTCTCCCTACCACTGCCTTCCCCTTGGTGGGGCTCCCTAGAGGAAATGGCTATTAACAGTATAGGATGCAGCCTTTCTGCTGTTTGGTTTTCCAGCTCTTCCTTTGCCTTTTGTAGGAGTAGGGTTTGAAGAAGTATATTAGGCAGTTTTGAGCAAGCAAACATGACCCTGTATTTTTCTTTGTTCACATCTACAAGTGGAGAAGAAGAAAAAAAATTAGAATTTATTCTCCTGGCTTGACTCTACTTTTTTTTTTTTTTCTTTTTTGTGGTACTGGGGGTTGAACCCAGGGCCTCGTGCTTGCATGCTTTGCAAGTGCTGGATCACTGAGCTACACCCCCAGCACCCCCACACACACCTTTTTTTTTTTTACTTTTTGAGACAGGGTCTCACTAAGTTAGGCAGACTGCCTCTGGTCTCGAATTTGCGATCCTCCTGTCTCCACCTCCCGTCTCCACCTCCCAAGCCACTGGGATTACAGGCGTTTGCCACCGTGCCGGGCCTTGACTCTACTTTTGAGAATATACTTCAGACCTTCCTCACTGTTCGCTAGGGTGAATGGGGACTCTCATTGTGTGTTTTGAAAGGTTTATAAGTTTGTGCCAGATTGCTTGGCACTGTCTGGCAGTCCATTTGCACCTTATGCTACTCATAACCATGCATAAGGAGTTTGGAACCTCAGGGCTGCCACAAGAAGGTGCTCCATTGAGCTCTCTTACATTGGTTAAAAAACAAAAATCCAAAACAAAACCAGAAAACTCTTTTTTCTCTTTTGGACACACCATCTTGCTATATAGCCGTAGCTGGCCTCAACATTGCAATCTTCCTGTCGCAGCCTCTTGAGTGCTGGGATCACAGGCGCGCTCCACCTATCTGGTGGTAAAATCAAACTTAACATAGGCCAAGCAGTGCAAGATGCTCGGCAAATCCTCCTTGATTAGTTAGACTTGGGTTTTCTGTCTGTGCTTTTATTGTTGTTGTTAAGTGTGGTTGAGTCGGATCTGACTCATAGTGACCCATAGTGTTTTCAATGGCAGATTGTTTTGGGATTGTTTGTTTCCATTTTTGCTGTGCTGAGGATCAGAACTGTGGCCTCAGAGAGTACAGAGCAGCACTCTGCACTGAATTAAACCCCAGCCCCTGTGTGCTTTTAGTTACTAGTAACTAGTGATGAGACGCCAGGTGGAGAAAATCCTCTTTGCTTAGATTTTTAGGTTTTGTCTACTTGAAAGAGCAGAGCTATGGAGAGCAACTACCTAAAACAAAATATTCAACTTTGTTGATCCTATGAATGAATTCCACTCTCCTGAAAACATTGAAACATCAGCTTTAATTGCACTTTCATTTGGTAATATTGGCACAAAATGGAAATTATTTCTCCCTTCATGACCACAAGGCCATTTTTTTTTTTTTAATGTGGCTGAAAGATGTGATAAAGAATCTGGGTGGTTTGGTTTCACTGGGTTGTGGATGGTGCCACCTGTGCTCAGTGGATGTGGGGACCACACAGCACCTGCTTTAGAGTATGTGGATCTTTATGTTGTCTCAATGAGCCACTTGAAATCACTGCAGTTATCCTATGGGCTTATCAGAAAGGAAGCACCAGCTTGCCCCTTCTCATTTTTTCCTATAGAAGGAAGCCATGCTGGTGGGGCAGTCTTCTTTCATTTACACAATTTTCCTAATTCTGTACTTCTGGGGGTAAGAGTAGTCTCATAAGGAAATTATTAAGTCCTGGGACCTTGAGGTGAGGCCTAAACATCGACATGGGCTTAGTTTGATCAGATTCTGAACAGTGATTTATTTTTAATGTGATGAGACCTATAGAGAATGCATCCTCGACAGGGTTGCTATCTGTCCCCCCAAGGGAACAAAATTGGTTCTTGGAGGGTAAAAAACTCTCAGATGCTATGATAGGTTGTAACCATTTAAAGCTACAATATATAAACAGAAAAGCACTGTTATGTGTCTGTTAAAATTTCATGGAGATGGGGATAAAGGAGGCTGTTTGGGGAAAAATGTCTGAAAAGGCTTCTCCAGGGAGTACTGATGGGAAAAGGTTGAGAAACATTCCTGTAATCAGCAGCTTTCCCACTTCCTCTCTCTCTTTCTTAGGCTTAGAGATCTTCCCAGGACAGGGGTTTATAATCACAGCTGTGCTTAGCATATGCCAGCAGTATTGACTCATTTAGTCCCACGCTTGGTCTGTGAGGGCATTGTTTGCATCTTCATTTCACAGATGCACGAATTGACACAGAGGGTATCACCCAAAGTCAGAGCTGCCATCAGGCCTGAGCCTGCTTGCTCAATTGAACTCCATGGCTCACCAGCCATAGTGCCTGTCCTAGAGTGAACGACCCGAGAAACGTTAAGAGAAAGAAATAGCAGTGTCCAATCTCTCAAATCACGTGGTAGCCTGGGGCCTATAGAAAAGCTTCTGTTACAGAGCTGCTGCCTATGGCTTATAGCTGTTCGGGGAATGACTGCTGTGAATGTGGAGGGCCTCAATGACTGTAAGAACATTAATGGAGGGTAGATTTGGTGGTAAGACAAACTTCTTGATATATTTAAGCTCATTTATTCCTTTAGCAACCATGTGAGATATGTAGGATAAGCCCTGTCCTCCATATGAGGAAACTGAGGTATATAGCAATGATCATTGATCCCCGCTCATTAGACTCCATGCCCTACTCTGTCTGTTGTACCTATACCCCCTGCTGTCTCCTGTGTTTTCTGCAGAGCTTAAGGATGCACTCTACACATTTCAAAACAACCATTAGTAACAGAAGATGTAGGAGTGAAGTGGAAGATCAGAGAGAAACTAGAGATGAGTCTCATGAGCTTAAGAGAAAGATACATGATTTTAGACGTATGGGATTAGTAAAGGCCTTTTTCTACTGGATAATTAAAGTATCCGTCTGATTCTCCACAGGATGCCAGATGAAAGAACTGCCTATGATTCTTTCTATATAAGAAGGCTGTCTTAAGATGATAACTTTTGGTTTAGTGATAGTCATCATTGTGGGTTAAAAAGCGTTTAACAGAGAATTTCTATTAACAACAGAAATCCAAAGTCAAGATCCCTTACATCCTGATGATCTCAGTGACTCAAACTATCACAATTCATATACTTTATAGTTCTGTGTGGGGCTGGGATTTAACTCAGTTGGTAGAGTGCCACTCTACAGTCTCTGAAGTCCCAGGTTCAATTCCCAGCACCTCAAAAATGGGAGAAAGACATGGCAATCCACTCCTGAGGCAATCCTGAAACAATCAGCCCTTGAAAACTCTATGAGGGTTGCTATGAGTCTGACATGCCTTGATGACACCTAACAACAACAACATAGCTCTGTGTATTTTAATGATACATTTGTATCCTTCTAAATGATTTTTGAAATAATCCCATAGATTTACACGTTTTTTAAATAGCAATTTTCTCCTGAAGTTATGATTGCATTTGTAGTTTTTCTTCTGCTACTCCCTTTCTTCAGCATCGGAGCTTTTGCTGTTATTTTAGCTCTTAAAACTGGAATTTCAGTTTTGCTTATTTTTCAGTTTGCTTTTAAGTGAATGTCAGCTGTAATACATCTTATATATTATTGTATGAAAAGGTCAGAGTCTCCTTCACAAATGTTTCCTACTTAATCCTAACCATTAAAGAAAGGATAGGCTTGAAAGATTACTGATAGACTACCTTTTATAGGTATGCTTTTGAACAAGAGAGATTGTGGACATGTGTAAGCAAAATCTAAATTTAACTTTGCCCTACTAAAATAAGTGGGTGGGTTCTGTGTTAAACATATGTAAATCAGCACCAAGATTTCAGCTCTTGCCCTGAATATGTCTCTTTTTATTGACTTCTTTGAGTATCAGCCTGGACTTTAAGAAAAATCTAGTATCCTATACCATACCAGCTTTTCACATCTTGTTTATAATGTTAGATATTATTATGTGCTAATTTATAACCATGTGAAAAGGAAATTAAATCAAAATTGGAGCATCGGAAGCAGATAAACTAGGGGGCTGTTAGCATAGAGAATGGTCTCAGGAAAGAAATTGCTTTAATCACTTTTTTAAAAAATAGAGAATGTTCGAGAAAGGGGTCTTGATGACTTGAAAGCAAATTGTTCCTATTAGCTATCTCTGAAATGGGTACTGTATTGGAGGTGGTGGTGGTCAAATCCTTTTATGTTTGTTTTTTACTAGGAGAGTGCATCAATGCATTCTTCATATAATTAAAGTGAATGTCTCTAGTGCATTTTGTTTAAGAGTGTTAGGAAAGCCCTGCTTGCTCTCAACTTTTTGTGAAGCACATTTCTATCCCATGCATGAGTTTATCCTATGAGTTTATGCACATTATGCAGCCCTTGTGGTCTTTCATAGGAGAAAGGTAAGAAGGTATAAGGGTCCTAGAAATTTAAACTGAACAAAAGAAGCCAGGTGCTGTGGCACATTCCTATAATCCCAGCAACTGAGAAGACTGAGGCTGGAGGATAGGGAGTTTGAGGCCAGAGGCAGCCTGTGTAACTTAGTGAGACCCTGTCTCAAGATTTAAAAAAATCACTGGGGTGCAGCCCAGTGGTAGAGCACTTAGAAAGTATATGTGAGGCCTTGGGTCCAACCTCCAAGTACCACAAAAATAAATAAATAAATATAAAATAAATAAATAAGGGGCTGGGGAGTGCAGCTCAGTGGTAGAACACTTGCCTTGCATGCATGAGGCCCTAGGTTCAACCCCTCAGTACTGTGGGGGAAAAAAGAAAAAGAAAAAGGAATTTAATCACTCAGTTGGGAATAATTTTAAAAAGTAGTTAAAAGGCCCACAATGAAAAGCAAAATTCAGATTTCTCCTACCCTACCCCTGACTTAATTTTGTTGTAATCTCCCCTGTTGGCCTTGGGTTTTGTATAAGTGAAATTTAGGGGCTAGAAATTTTGTTGAGACTTAATTAAAAGTGACAAACCAGAGACATTCCTGCTGGTTAGGAAAGGCTTAAGAAATTCTTATTGGCTAAATTACAAATATGTAACATTTTTCTGAACACTGCATTGTAGTTGAGATTGCCTAAAGGTGACAAGATTAGCTCTGTTTTTCTAGTGAAGTAGTAAAAATTAGATTAATAAGTACCAGGCAAAGAATCTTTTCTTTCCTCTTTTTTTTTTTTTTTTTGAAAGAAATCTTACCTTGAGTACTTCTGGCTGTGGAGATTGGTGCCTTAATTAGCCACATGTTCTTTTTACCTCCTGGGAAATAAGTACAGGATAAAATTGGGGATCAAGAAGTAGACATACACTGACTTAGCACACGCCGCTAAGTAATTCATCAAGGAATGTTGGTAATTAGTCCTGCCTCTTTCAACTCTTGGCTTATTTTATAAAACCGGTTGATTTAAAATAATGCCTGGTGATTTATTGCCCACACGTTTCAAGACGGGGACTTGGCTCTTAAACAAAAGCAAGATTGTGCATTGATGGAAATGTGCCCTCTTAGTTTTATGTTTTTACAAATTCTAAAGGGTCATCTATGTCCTCTATTAGCTGTTTTTTCTTTTACCCGATTTGGCATTTTCCTGGGCTTTCCTTTGTGTCTTGGTGAGGAGAAAGGGGGAAGAAATTTTTAAAAATAATAAAATCCAGGCTCTTGAAGGTTTTGGATGTAAGGTACTTGTCAAAGTGTATTGGCTTAGTGTGGTTTGATGGAATTTAATTTGAATCCTTCGTCTGGTGAAACAGGCTGTAGTAATGGCTTTGGTCCTCTTGTGTTGTTAAATGCTTAGCCATATTTATGACAGTCAGGTTAATCTTAAAAGATAGAATTTATGAGATACACAGGACCTTATAATTGAAGACTCATAGCCTTGGTAGCTAAATATTTTAATAAGTTATAATTTGGATACTAGATTCCCACGCTAACTGATATACTTCATTATGCTTTGAGACATGACCATAATCAACACCCCTCTTGAAAATACAGCATTAGCATGGGTCCAGTACTTAACTGAGTGAAAATGGGCACATTTCCTGTTCTCTTTGGCCCTCAGTGTCCTCCTCATCTATCACATGGAGGGGTAACAATGCCTGCTCTGTAGAGGTTTTGCGAGAGGTAAATGAAAGAATTCACCAAAGCAGCACTGACCAATAAACATGGAATATGAGCCACATATGCGAATTCACATTTTCTAATATTCTCACTAAAGAGTGAAAATAAACAGGTGAAATTAATTTTATGTATTTTATTTAATCCTGTATATCTAGAATTTTATTTCAACCTGTAATCAATATAAAAATTAAGACTTTTTACCTATTTTCATTAAATCTTTGTAAGAAGCCTTTCATACTGTCTTCAAAATTGACTATGCTTTTTATACCTCCGATGTATCTCAATTTGGATATTAAGTTTTCATGAGAATTACTTGGCCTGTATTTAAATTTTATAAAAGGTACAGTTGAAAAAGCAGATTGGTATACCCAAGTTATTTCAACAATGTTTACTAGATTTCCAATGCCTAAGCTGAGTGTGTCTTTAAATTTAGATTTAAATGATATAAAAATTCAGTTCCTCAGTCTGGATTAGCCACATTTCCAGGGCTCAGTAGCCACATGTGGCTTGTGGCTTTTGAATAGGATAGCACAGAACTGAAGCATTCAGCATAGTGCTGAATAGAAGGAAAATTCTCAAGAAAATAATTCTACTTTATTGTTTGTAATAAATAATATGACAGTTTATAATTCTTAATCACCTAAAACTAGAATTATTATCATCTTCTCCAAGTATCCTTCTTCAGGTGTCACTATTACACCTACCCAGTACTGATGCTTTCCTGCTGCCTTTCCCCCAAGAAAACAACAAAAATGACTCATTATTTTCTTTCTCATAATGCAGAGCCCAGGGTAGCTGACAGATCTCATGTCTGGTTGCTATTTCCTGTTAAAAACAGCCCCTGTGGGAGAGCAGTGAAGAGTCACTCTTGGTAATGTGGCATTTTGACCTGTCTCTGCCAATACACCTCCATTTAGAGCTGAGTGTGGTGGCAGCTCTTTACTTGTTAGTCACACATCTTACTCATGCTCTTGGTTCAGGTTCATTTCAAACCTACACATGTCACACCTACATAGCACCTGTCCAGCATGCCAAAGATGCCCGAAACCTTGAGAATATATAAGCATGTCATCAGTATTCTTGGTGTAAAGGAGATATTGAAGGACAAGGAGATTAGTTAATCCTAGTTTATTCTTTAACATATATTAGATAGTAGCTTAGTTTACACGAAAGATAGTGAAAACTTTATTAGTGGAGTTTAATATAATTTTTATTCATGCTAATATTACTAAGACAAGTAATTTTGTTGGTAAACTTGCAGTCCATTTTTAGGAAAGTTCAGTACAGCTTACAATCTAATGAAATAGTTCACCCTTCTGTATTCACTAAGAATCCAAGTTTCTGTTTTGATTGTATTTTTGACCATTTGGTAAATCAGAAATAATACACCTAGAATGATAATTTGTTTGTTAAGCATCTTATTATTCCTAATGCAAACAATGAATTGATTGTATTGGAATTAGTACACTGTGTTGGAGACGTTCATTGTGTTCTTCATATAATTTTAAGCACAAGTAAAGTCCCATTCTTGCGCACTTGTAATAAGGAGAGGCAAGAGAGCAAAAATTTTAACCATGCTAGCACTTCCAGAAAGAAAAATCATTATGTGAAGTCAGATTTCATGATTTCCTTAGTTTGAGTTATGTATGTTTTATCAGTATTTATTATTTACTTTAGTATTTTCTCATCATCTTCAAATAATATGTTAGTAAACATTCAGTGCATTGCAAAATTGATGTCAGTTTCCTATAGTAGCTTTCCAGGTTTGTATTAAATTCTCATGCTTAAAGATTTTTAAAACTTATTAATTGGCATAATCTTGATAGAATTTATAGTGGATCTCAAAGCATGGTCTGGGACCTGCACCCACAGCCTCACCTGGGGCCTCATTAGAAAAGTCACTTCCCTGTGACTACCCCATACCTACTGAGTCAGGAACTCTGTTTTAATCGGCTCTCTGAGAGATTCTAAAATATGCTCATGTTTAAGAACCACTGCTATAGAAACCTGGAAATTAATTCGTAAGCAATATAAAAAACAATAGGGAAGTACAGGTGCAAACCAAGTCAACCAAGTTTATTTTCTATAGGACTTCTCAGGATCCTTTAACACATAAAGAGATATGGCTAATGTCCAACAGTGATACAATAGGCAAGAGCTCTGACTAGAAGAGGACAAGCAAAGGAATGTTGCCTGGTTGATCCCTGGAGGCCGCAAAATATTCAGTGACTATTGAGTGTATTTTGTATGTGGAGTACATTCTATGTCAAGGTGATAACAGACTAATCCTCTCAAATGTGGAGGAGGTGAGTTGAGGATGAAACAATAAGAGACTCCAAAATTACTTGCCTTGAAGTAGGGGCTTCCATTTTAAGCTGCAGAAAGCACTGGGCCTGTCAAGGAGCTCAGTGAATCCATTGCCCACAAACATTTGTAAATTACATATATATCTCACACATACACATCTGTTTATCAAATTAGTGTAGGTGCTATTGTGATAAAGTACAAATTAATACCAAAATTACATTTTTCCCTCCTCTCTCTCTCTCTCTCTCTCTCTCTCTCTCTCTCTCTCTCTCTCTCTGTCTGTCTTTCTTTTTTTTTGTACTAGAGGGCTGAACCCAGGGGGTTGTGCATCCTTTTTGCAAGCACTCTACCACTGAGCTGCACCCTACCCCCTTAAAAATATTTTTTTGTATCTTGAGTCAGGATCTTGCTAAATTACACAGGCTGCCTCTGGCCTCAAACCTGTGCTCTTCCTACCTCTACCTTCCTAGTCACTGGGATTACAGGCATGAGCCACCACACCCACTGGTATTTTCTTGATCAAAGAAAATGAAAAACACAACTCCTAATCAAATTGTTGTTGTTGTTTTTGTTGTTGTTAGGTGCCATCGAGTCAGTATCCGACTCATAGCGACCCTCATAGGGTTTTCAATGGCTGACTGTTTCGGGATTGCCTTGGGAGTGGATTGCCAGTTCCTTCTCCCATTTTTGTGATGCTGGGAATTGAACTCAGGACCTCAGAGACTGCAGCGTAGCACTCTACTAACTGAGCTAAATCCCAGCCCTAAGCTTTGAAATATTTCACTTTTAGAAATAGCTAAAAGCTATTTAAAAAGTATCTTTAGAGCAGCTTTAGGTTTATAGCAAAACTGGGTGGAACACAGAGATTTCCAGCTTACCCTCTGTCCCACATATCTTCTGCCATGCCTGTTATCAGCATCCCCCCAGCAGAGGGTCCAGGACTAATAGTCAGTGAACCTACACTGAGGCATCATTATCCCCCAAAGTGCATAGTTTACATAAGGCTTCACTCTTGGTTTTATAAATTCTGTGGATTTGGAAGAATGGATAATGACATGTTATTGTAGTTGTTGTTGCTAGGTACCATCAAGTCAGGCCCAACTCATAGCAATCCTAGCTACAACAAAACGAAACACTACTTGACAGTGTGCCGTGCCCGGCACTATGTCTATGCTTCTTTGCTATTCATAGGGTTTTCAATGACTGATTATATTGGGAGTGGGCTGCCAAGTCTTTGTGCTTTTTTTTTTTTAAATGGTGCTGAGGATCAAACTCAGGGCCTCAAAGCACACAGAGCAAGCACTCTACCAACTGAGCTAAACCCCAGCCCCCATGACGACATGTATCCACCAGAATAGCATCATAAAGAGTACTTTTTCACTGCTCCCCAAATCCTCTGTGTTCTACCTGCTCCCATGAGATAAAAAGCTACTTCTTTTTATGAAACTTTTATTAAACCTGTTATTTAAATTCTACTTTCAGATCTACTTTTTAAATAATTGGATTTAGTTAAGTGTACCACAAACTGGCCTTTTTGGATTCTGTAGACTCCCAACATCTATAATTGCATAAGCATCTGGCCTTGGATGGCCAGTTTCTGACATCCCAGGTCTTTCTACTGACATGGCTATAATCATATTGGCTTTGCTTTATCCATTGGAGCACTGACATTAACAGAGTGTTTTTCTTTCTTTTCTTTTCTTTTTTTTCTCTTTTTCTGTATTAGCTTTCTGCCTGAAGATCATATGTCCAAGGCATGCAGCCCTCTTCTCTCACTGGTTGGAATAAAACCAGTGGTCATTAATTTGGGGAGCTCAACAGGAAAGACTAACTTTCTGATGCTGGAGTCCTTAATATGCACACCCAGCAAACTGAGACAACTCCAGCCTTAGAAGAGGTGCGGCTCCTCTATCAGCCATGAAGCATGTTTCACTTCCACTGGAAGATGCAAATTGCTTTATAACCTCCTTACCTCCTTCCTCATGCTCATTGTTACCTTTCAAGAGTTAATAAATCACAAACCCGAACATCCCTCCTGACAGTTTCTGCATTGAATCCTGAGCCTTGTTTCCTAGACTAACTTTACTTTTCTATTAGGATTTGCATGTTTCAATTAAAATTCATTCATAGAACTCCTGCCTACAGGCATTGGATTATGAGCTACACTTTGCCTTCTGCTTGCAGTATACTTGTTTCAGGGCATTAGGCTCCTGAGTTAAATGGACAATGTCCAAATCCTTTCTGAACTTCAGTTCCCTTGTCCACAGAACAAGAATAATAAAAGTCCCTAGGTCATAGGATTGCTTGAGAAATAAGTGATATAAGGGGCTGGGAATGTAGTCTAATTAGTAGAGCACCTGTGTAACGTGTGGGGTCTTGAGTTTGATTCCTAGCACCACAAAAAACCAAAGCTAACAAATAAGTGATAATCATACCTGTAAAGCACTGTGCCTTGCACAATAATTATTAATATTGATCACCTATCATCAGCATTTCATCCAGAAATATAGACAGTTCACAGTAATTGAGTACATTGGTTTCTTGAGAAATGACTAAAAGATTAACACTTTGACAAAAGGTGAACAAAGTTGATTCCACTTATGATAAAAAATCACATCACCTTCTTAGAGATGTGTGGAATATATAAAGATTCTTTTAACCAGTTACTGATGAATTCCATTTCAGTATCAAGGAATTTTTATTCTTAAATTGTCATACATGTTCTCCTAATAGTAAATTGTTGGGCATGCAGGAGGGTAGTGAGATGTTTGGCCATTGTATTTAACTTCCCACCAAAATAACTTTCTTAAGAGTCTTAGAAGTTGTTTTTATGACTGACAGCCAGTTAACATAATTGTTAAATCTTTATTTACAGAAAATTCTAGAGATTAAATTTCTAGAAAAGTCAGTAGAGTTGTTGGGCTATCAAAATTGTCTCTGATTCTGAACGTAAACTTTCATTTATAAGTTGAGAAGCCAAAGTTTTGGTTCTGGAACTCAGGTTAAATATGAGTGACCATACATGGTTCTAGTAACATTAAACTTTTTAGAGCATTATTATTTTTAGGCAAGTAGAGATTCAAAATACATTAAATCACACCCTCTCAGCCTTAAGCCACAGGATCCACATTAGTTTTCATAGTTAAAGTTTTTGATATTGTTATTAACATGTAATAAAACACAGTTAAGTTGCATAATCATTTTATCTAGTCTCTGTTTTGAGGCATTGCCTTGGAATTACCCAAGTTCTTCCTTACAGGATATGCCCATTTTCTTTTTCTAGTCTAAGATCCTGCTGTCCCATGCTGACTCCAATGTCTTATAATTTATATACAACCTTAACTTAATTTTTATTTAGTTTTTTCTTTCTTTTTCTTTTTTACTTTTTAGAAACATATCACCTTGAATATTCTATTGTCAATTCTAAGGACTTGGTTACCTTTATGTTTGTTATTGGACCATTTATCTTACTTTCACTGTATATTCTATTTGAGATAAGACCAAAGGCCATTCCCTTCAATAGATCTTGCAAAGTTCACTGCTTTATATTTGCTACTGCAGCTGTGAAATCAAACATATATCTGTGGTATATGATGTGTTTTCATTGACCTCAAGTATGACCTTGTTGAAGTTGCCTTTCTGGGCCTTGGTCTTCCCATGAGTAGTCTGAGACTTCCCATCTAGCTCTGACATGCAAGCAACTGTCCCTTTTTCCTTGAGAGGTGCCCAGTTCCAGATCACAGAAGTCACATTTGTGATAAGATGAAGTCGACAAAGGACTTTAAAAGCCCGTGACAGAAACATCAGGGTTTTTTTTTTTTTTTAAATATTAGATATACACGGCAGTTGTTATGATAAAGAATTGCAGTGTATATAATACAGTTCCACTGTGGTTTAAGTCGCCACTTTCTCCTTGAGGGTACGGGTGAGTTGGAAAACATCTTGTATGATTATTTAGACATTCTATTATTTTTGTCTATGTGTGTTTTGCTAATTATAATGATATTAATCCTGGCTATCATTGCATTTCTGAGACTTCCCTGAAGGCCTTTTAGGCAGAGATTGAGCCCAGACTGGGAAGTTATCCATACTGCTACCATTTCATTTCTGGCAGCATCTAAAACTCCATATTAAATATTTAATTCTCAGGTTCATGGAGTCTGTAGAATTAAAATTCATCTCAGATACAATTTGTGGTCACAGAATGTTCTATATATTTTATTTTCTTTTATTAAGCAAAAAAAAGAAATAGAGGCTAAAGGTGTTCGTCTGTGTTAAATATCATTTGCTTCTCTATATTTTGCTCTTTTTCCTTCGGTTTACAGATGTTTTTCTTTTCTTTCCCTTTTTTTTGAGGTGAGGGAAGAGGGAGGATGATTGGAGGTTGAAACCAGAGCCCTGTACATATTTTGCAACTACTCTACCACTGGGCTGTACCTCCAGCCCATTTACTTTTATATCTATCCTTCCTGCCTGCCTGCCTGCCTGCCTGCCTTTGTTCCTTCCTTCCTTCCTTCTTTACTTCCTCCCTTCCTTCTTCTCTTTTCTTTCTGTCTTTCTTCTGCACTACTTGGGAGTTAAACCCAGGGTTTGCAAATACTTTGCAAGTGCTCTATCACTGGGCTGCACCTCCAGGCCAATTTTTATTTTTTATTTTGAGTTAGGGTCTCACTAAGTTATGCCAGCTGCCTCCAGCCTCCATCTTGCCATCCTCCTGCCTCTGCCTCCCGAGTTGCTGGGATTACAGGTTTGAGCCACCATGCCCGACTCCCAGCCCATCTTTTTTCATTTTTATTTTTTAATTTTGAGACAGGGTCTCACTAAGTTGCACAGGCTGCCTCTGGCCTCAAACTTGTGATCCTCCTGCCTCAGCCTTTGGGGTCACTGGGATTACAGGTGTATACTACTGAGTGTACACATTAATACTGACTTTTATTCTGTCCTCAAGAGAGAATGTGCCGTGCATGCGTGCGCCCGTGCCCGTGTGTGTATGTGTGTGTGTGCGTGTGTGTGTTTTGAGTATTTTTCTCAAAAAGGTTTACCTTTTTCAGTGACATCTCAACTTTTCTTCTTTTTTCCCTCCTTGGAAAACAGCTTTATAGATACACTAACATGCATACTGGGGCTGGAATTTAGCTCAGTTGGTAGAGCCCTGCTCTGCAATCTCTGAGGTCCCGAGTTCGATTCCCACCACAGCAAAAATGGGAGAAGGATGTGGCAATCCACTCTGGAGGCAATCCTGAAACAGTCAGCTATGAGTCAGACACAACAGCACCTAACAACAACAACAACAACACCATGCCTACTACTCCCCCACTTCCTTTCTTCCCTTCTCCCTCCCTCCCATGCACAGATCTGTAATTGTAGAGCCTGGCTTGGACTCCTAGATCTGTCCTTAGATAACTTTAAGCACGTGACTTGATCTTTAGGTGAAACCTCAGTTTCCTCATCTGTACAATTGGCCTATTGCCTATTGTCCAATTGCACTGTGAATACTTCAAACCATATGGGTGAATAAGAAAGTCATGTCTATAGCACACAGAATTCCTTTGGATGCTATTCTATAGCATGCTCATGTTGGAAACAGAGGCAAGCTTTGCCATATTTAAAGAGAAAGCCCTAGCCATGTGAGATGAAGCTGACTACAAAGTGTCTGCCCTTCCTGCTGGCTCAGTGGGGTCTGGGGAAGAGGAACTGCTTGGCTTTCCAGCGTGCCCTGCCCTCTGGGACTGGCCAGGTGCAGGTGAACCAGCCGTAGGCACTGCTTTCCTTGTTAACACAGTACACTCCTCAAGAAGAGCAGATGTAGGGTCAAATATTTTAAAATCAATGTGTATTGGAAGCACTTGCCCTCCATGCTCTGCATTTTGAGGAAGGAAGCAAAAGTCCCTGGGTTTAAGGCCCTCTGTGATCCACCTGAGGTGCCAGTAGAAGTTTAACCTGCTGCAGTTGAGTTACAGGTTACTGATTGTCATTATTCATGCTCTGGTTACAAAGGTCCACAGATTTTGAGGGAACTGCCTCAACTTTCTTTTTTCCTACATGTTCTGCTATTCAAAGTTTTTCAGGACTGTATAGACGAGGTCAGAGCTGAAACACCCAAACTAACTTCAGAGCTATGGAAATGAAATGAATTAACATATGTAAAGTGGGTAGCTCAGCTCCAGAGATGGTTGCCTTTGAGCAGAGTCTTGAAGGCCAAGGAGGATAGCCCTCAAGAGGAGCCTAGTATTGTTGAACCCTGTCACTTCTCCAGCCATGAAGCAGTTGGGATTCCTTGCAGGGAGAGGACTGTGTGTGCACTGCACACATAGAGGAGCCACAGCTCAGCCTCAGGAGATGAGGCTTGTGTACCTGGAGGGGTTAATGGTAAAGAACAAATAGGGTTACATCCCCAAAAGCCTAAGAGAGCATAGCGTAGGAGAAGCATGACAAGAGGAATGAGGTGACAGTATGACAGTACATATTCTGGATGTGGATGTAAAGTACTGAAAAACAAGGTGGTAGGAGGCAAAATTGGGAGTATTGTAGGGGGCAGTGAAGCTGGACAGGTGAGTAGAGCCCGCCATTGGATCCGATGCAGTGTGTGTTGGGTAGTCAGTGACAGCATGCGTTTTCTTTTGTTCCATTCATGAGCTCATTTATTTTCTGTTTGCTGAAGGAGAGTGATGCTAAGGTAGACTTCTCTGGGAGCTGGTGAAGGTGGAGCCATCAGTTTCATAGGAATAGAATCGGAGGTGAGGAGGTTTGCAATTAAATGATGAAGACATTGACTTCAGAAGCCATAGAAAGCATAAGAAGAAAGCCATTGTTAATAATAATAACAACAATGATACTACTAATAATAAATTTAAGAAGTAAATTTAGATGAAAAGGATAGTGAAGAAGACCTAATACTGGATACATTTCACATAGAAGGAAACTGAATGTAGTAGAGATTAAGAAATTGGCCTATACCAGGAGCTGGCAAACCATGTCCGTAAGTCAAGTCCTGCCTCCTGCCCGTTTTTGTGAAGTTATTTTTGGGATATAGTCATGTTCATTCCTTTTCATATGGTTGATGATTGCTTTCACATCTAGCAGTAGGTTTCAGTAGTGCACCAGAGACCTCATGGTTCACATGGCTGAAGATTATTACTCTCTGAACATTTATAGAGAAAGCTTGCTGGTTGCTAGCGATGGAAAACCTTCAGGTCAAATCTTTGGGAGCTGAGGTTGTATCTCTTTCATGCACTTCTGTATTCTGGTCACTTTTTATTGTGTCTAATGCATAAGACTTCATAAATTAACGTGAAAAAAATGACTGAATGACTGAATGAACAAAGTCAAGTCTATTTGATCTACAACGTGTGCTATTCATAAGTATTGTTTTTCTTTTCTTTTCTTTTTTTCTTTTTTTTTAAGTACTGGGGAGTTGAACCCAGGGCCTTGTGCATACTTTGGAAGCGCTCTACCACTGAGCTGTACCCCTACCCCCTTTTTAATTTTTTGCCTTGAGACATGGTCTTGCTAAGCTACACAGATAGCCTCTGGTCTCAAACCTGTGATCCTCCTACCTCTACCTCCCAAGTCACTGGGATTACAGGCATGTGTCACCAATTCCATCTTTTCTGTGCTATTCATAGTTATTCTGTAGTGATTCTTAAAATGGTGTTCAGTTAATATATAAAATAAATATTTATTGAGTGTCAATAAGGAATAAGGGGGGTGTTCCTCATTTTCGGATACAACAGAAAACAGATTTTTATGTGAGTTTATGGAACTCATTACTAATAGAGGAGACAAATGTTAATCAAATAATCACAGAAATGAATGTACAGTTGTTGCTTTCACTGGTACCAGAAAGGAGAGGGGCACGATACTATGGATCTAGTAATGGGAAGATTTGATAGAGAGTCAGAGGATATTTTCATATATATATATATATATATATATATATATATATATATATATATGTATGTGTGTATGTATGTATGTATATTTACCTGTCCGGTCATCTGAAGAGTGACTTTAATTTGGCAAAAGGATTTGGGAGGGGTATTTTAAGTGAAGAAACTGCATGTACAAAGGCTCTGGGGCAGAACAGAGCAGATAAAGAAGGCGGCTGGCAAAAAAAAAAAAAAAATGCTGGTCTTACTATAGGCACTTCCTATAGGCAAGACAGAAATGGGGATCATAGTAATGAGTGATGGTAGAGAGAGAAAGGATCTTGTGACCAGGATAGGGAAATCCATTGCCTTCTAGAACCATCCTTGAATTTTAACTACAAGTTTGGGCCTTGGTAGTATGGTAAGTATTTAAGTCCAGGAAGAATGTAAGGTTTTAGGAGAGACGATATAGTCCTTGAGAGTTCTGGAACTTTGGAACCTGCCAGTAGATCAAGGAAAGACAGGAGAACCTAAGAAGAGATTCAAAATACTAGGATCAAAACTTGGAGAATCTGATGTGGCAGAAAAGCTTTGAGGTGGAAAAAATAGTTGATCAATGTCCAGGATGTTAGGGATTAAAATATATCCACTGGATTGGTCCTTTGGATGGCCCTTTGAAAGAGAGGATTTGAGAGAGTAGAGCTGCAAATTCTTGAATAATTGGCAGAGAAGAAATAGAAATAAACATGTGTTCATTCATTTATTCTGCAAATCATCACTGAACATCTACATATGAGGAATCTGATGACAAGCAAACACACACAAAGCCTTAATTCTCCTGTAACTTACTGATAAGGAGATAGAAACATAGTCAAACGGTCGCCTTCCCACCACCCAAAGAGGTGACTGGACAATAAAGACTGTGGTAAGTAGTATCAGACAGGAAAAAAGGTTCTGTGGGAATATATAGCAAAGGATAAGGGAAGAGTCCGAGCAGGGAAGAGTTCTCATACTAAGAGACGTTGTTGACACTGAAAGAAGCATAGGTTTTAATTGTGTGAAATTTATGGAGAGGACATTTCAGGAGGCAAAGAAAAGCTGGTACTCAGGTGCTGAGGTGTCAGAGAGTGCGGCAGGTACAGCAGATAAGAAGTGAAGTCTGCGGTGCTTGTATGTGCAGAATGAGGGTAGGAATTGTGCAAAACAAGGCCCCAAAGTTGGTAGGTACCAGAGCACCCAGGGCCTCATACCATCTTAAGGATGCTTCTCTTGATCCCAAGAGCAGTGGGAAGCCAAGGAAAGATAAAGACTGTAGAGAGCAGACCTATTGCACCTTTCTGAACTGTCCTAGGAAAGAGTCCCTGAGAAGGATTCTCCTCTTGGGAGTCCATCACATTGAGAGTGGCATCATCTGAACTCTTCAGGAACCCACCCCTCTCCACCCCACCCCCAACCTCCACCTCAGATGCAACCTGTGTCTGCCTTGACACTAGAACATAAAGGTTTCTCCTGAAACCACCTGGGAGAAAATTCTCCTTGGGAGAATTCTGTCTTATGGAGTCTGTGTAAGTTGTTGTTGTTTTAGGAGACATGATTTTCTGGACCCACCAGTTCCAAGCAAAAAGGAAAAAATGTAGGCAGTTTCTGATGATTTTCAGGGCTGCTGACTTTAGGCTTAAGTTATCTCTGGGTTTTGTCTCTTGAATCTGCCTGGGCCAGGACCACAGAGCAGAGATGCATTTCAGAGACCTCCCCACGTGAAAGCCTCTTCCACACCTCTCTGCTGCTGCTCTCTCCTGTCTTCAGCCTTACTGCCAGCTACTTACTTGCATCATTCTCCCCAGGAGTCTTTGCACATTTAGAGGACTTGATTACTGCCAGGGTGCGGAGGGAGGAGAAAATAATGGACTTTAAGGGAAGGTAATGGCAGGTGCTAGTGGGGATTTGAGATTGGAAGCAGTGAGCTTCTCTGCCAGCCTCCATTCACAGGAAGCCTATGATCCTCCCTTCTCCCAGCTAAGGCTCACCTCACCTAGCCCTGTTCCAGCCAGGTTTTTTGGCATCCATAACAACTTTTCTCAGTGGATTTTAAAAACTGTTGCTGTTCTTTCTTATGTTATCATGTTTTTAACCGCACCCCCACTTTGTTTCAAAAATGCCAAAAATGTTGCATAAAATGTGTGGTACGATTACCTGAATTTCTTTTCTTCCTCCTGGCTCCTGCTAACCAAACACCTCCCACGTCATGTTCTTCCTGCTCATCCTGATTGACTCATGAGGTGACACTGGCTGACACTTGGCAAACCAGCGACCTTCTTTTGGAGCTAGAGTTGACAAAAGCTGATAGAATAGGGTAAAGAAGAGTAGAGGGAAGCATGCAGCCGCCCCTTTCTTCACTAAGGGGGAAGCAGAGCAATTAAATATATTGAAGGAAGATATGCCTCAGACACTTGGAGAATATTTAACTGGATAATTTGTTCAGGAACAAAAATAACACAGTTAAGGCAAAGGATGGGCCCAGTGCTTATTCAGGGAAAATGAAGTGCATGGATAGAGTAAAAGGATATGTATAATGTGTACCCCAAAGATTCTACTTTATGAAATTCATGAATTTGTTATCTATTAAAATTAGAAGGATGTATCAGGAAAGGTAGTACCCAGAGGGGAAAAATGAGTTCAAGTTATATTGAACATCAGACGCAACCTTTTGTAATCTCTCCAGAAAGGTTGTTTTCAATTAAAAAAAAATTTAAAAACCCTGTTAGGATGGAATGGGATATGTGTGAAGTATATTGAGCTCTTTGGATGAAAATTGCAGCAGCATAACTTTATATATCCATGACTTGGGTGTTGGTTGTAATTTCAAGCAATGGACTCCTTGACAAGCTAGATAAAAGGAATGGCCTTAGAACCAAATTTGTAGCAGTGTGAACCAGTGTGATATTTAAAAATCTGATATATCTTAAGTCAGACTTTATGTCTGTGTTAAAATTTGTAGTATTTAGCCTTATTAAAAGCTCTTTTTTTGAAATATGGATAAGTGTGTTGTTATATGGATATGGATAATGCATAATAATATGGATAATGCAAGTGTTTTAGATCTTTTTTAAAAATGTCACTTTTTTAAACTTTTTTTTTAAACAGTACTTGGAGATTGAACCCAGGCTTTGCACATACTTTGCAAGTGCTCTACCACTGAGCTGCACTCCTAGCCTAGTTTTTATTTTTTTGTTTGGAGACAGGGTCTCACTAAATTCCTCAGGCTGCCTTTGGCCTCAAACCTGTGATCCTCCTGCCTTTACCAGACAAGTCACTGGGATTATAGGCATGAGCCACCCCACGTGACAATATTACTTTTTTAAATAACAGTTTTTACCATTTCCATTTTGCCAAGATTTAGGTAAGTTTCATGGATTTTAACACAATCTTTTCAACTTAACAACCTAAGTTTTCAGCCATTATGCCCATGACTCTGCCTTTCTGCCCATCCTCCATCCCTCTCCCAGCCTCTACAGTTTAGTTTTCTTTACAACCATCTTTGTCAGAGTATGTTCAGGATGAATGGAGTCCTAACCAAGGGAACTTTGCTGTTGTTTAATTATTTTCCTCCCAGTGGTTTATGGTATAATTGCATATTTGAGATAGAATAACTGGTCCTCACCTCTCAGTAGCTCTACACATTTGCATAGGGTTGAACCAGAGGAGAAAATTAATTAAGATAGTATATTCTGAAAACAGGCATTTAAACTATCCTCCCCTATCTAATTCAGGGACCCACCGAAAAGCTTGGTCAGTATTTTGAGCCTCTGAGATAATACACACAGGGTGTAGCCTCCTATCCCTGCATCATTATGCACTCCTGTGGTATAAATGATTAACTGACCCATTTATCCCATCACATGTCAACCTTGGAAGCACAAATGTCACAGGCTCAGAGTTGTCGTCAACTCTGTGCCTCTGTGGGAGTCTAGTTGGAGATGGAGCCCTTTCCACTTAGGCACAGGGGCTGTCCAGAGCTGGTAGGGGTGTGATTTGCTTTATAACTGATTTGCCCTGGAAGCTGAAAAGGAGTTGTGGTCCCACTTCTCCTGGCCATGGAGAGGAGACATTTCTTCTAGGTTGCATCTCTCATGTTTAGTAAAAATAAAAATGAAAAGGTGACCATCAGTGTAAGTGAGACATTTTACACTAGAGTCATGGTATCTACTGGGAAGAAATACACTCATCCTATATGAATGTTTCATTCTTTGGTTTTGTAGAGTTTTAAAAATAATCTTTGTCATCTCTTATGCTTCCTCATTTTTTGCATTTACTTAAATTCATAAGGCTATGGTAGCTAACTCCATATTTATTATATTTAAAGCTCAGTTTGAACTTCATGAGAATGTAGACCTTATCTGTTTGGTATCTAGTAATTAAAGAAAAATAGAAACATACTACAGGCACAATAAATGCTTATTAAACTGCAATTTAATTCCTGACTCATTCTTCACCCCTTGCTTTTTATGTGTGACTGACCTAGCTGTCTAGTGGGCTTGTGTGGATGATTGACATTTTCCTCCATGGGAAGGGTTAAACAGATAGATTGTTCTGGTGTAAAATGGACCTCTTTGAAAACCAGCCTGCGGCTCTTTTAATATAAGATGCTAGTTTGATCTTCAAACAAAAATACTACTTTTAATTACTGTGCAATCTTTAGTTACACTCCTGACTTCTGGAACACTGACATGGTTACACATTCAACCCTTTGTCTTTACTTTGGGTATTAACTTGCTTTTTGACTTGTTTATTGGCAATTTAGGATATTTAGTTGGAATTGCCTCTGAAACATTCTAATATATACTTTTTATAAGGTAAAATACAAAAAATAACTCCAAATGGGTTTGAGTTTGAGTATTAAAATGAATTACTCTGCTTTATTTTGTTTTACAAAATGCATAGTAATTAGAAGAATGCAGGAATGGCATTTTCTATCATATTTCATTATTTCCAATTCTGTTTGTAGAGATTTTAAGCTGTGAACTCAGTCTTCAAAGAATTTAGGAACTAGACTTCCCTTTTATGTTGACCAGTTTTATGGATTTTAGTTTCAATTATTAGGAAACCATAGAGATGAAAATTAAATGTGTAGCATAGGAACAGTTTTTCTGCATGATGTAAGTCTAGTTTGTGGTTGAGAATAGTGATTTCCAAGCTAGCCAATCTTAGAAATAAAGACATGTACATCCAGATCTGGCAGGTGGGAGTAGCCTTGCTATATGTAGTTTTCAAAAACTTCAGGGTGGTTTCAGATGATATGCAAAGTCTGGCTTATAAAACTGGATCGGTGGGCTCAGGGTCATGAGTGTGATTTGCCTGTTGTCCTGTTGATTGTATGCTGTTCTGAGACCTGAATCCTGCTTCTTAGCCAAACCAGCTGTCTTGCCAGAGGATGTTCTTGAGGGATTGTACATAAGACACTGTGGTCAGGGAGGCCTTAAGACTCCATCTGATTTAACTGCCCTAAAAAAATACTTTAGATTAGGAGGCAATGGCGGGCATCTTCTCTAAGTACAACTAATTTCATTACCAATGCCAGGCAGCAGCCTTGTCATGGAGTCTTCTTTCTTAATTTAGCCTTTATTTTTCAATCAGTCATTAACAGGAAAGATGTTGTTGAGTTGTCAACTAATTGAGACTCAGCAGTCTCTTCCATATCTACTAGAGCTAGAAACATAACTCTCTTCTAGAAGCCATAGCCTCTTACCTTGTCCTCATATGCGAGGTGACTTGACAGCATGCAAGCAAGAGCTGGTGGAATGGAGTCGCCTGGGTTCTGATTCTGCTGCTTCCAGGTGCTAGACCTGTGATCTTAGGAGTAACATTACCTACCTCCTGAGAGTTCCTATTTTCCCACATGCAAAAGGGCAATACTAATGATGTAAGTTTGTTTGGAGGATTATGTGACATAGTATCTATGCATGCAAAAAGGTAAGCACTTAGTAGATGACAGTGGCTGCTCTTGTTACTATTATTATTTCTACAAATTTTGAATATAAGTGCTAGAAACAACTTGCCTTGTTGAAGCAGTATTGCCCATAATTGTTAGTTAATTGTTATCTTTTACACTATCTGGAATTTATGTTTATTCATTCATTTCACAAATATTTATTAGTATGTCCCAAGCAAGGCACAGCTAGGCACTAGGGATACAATAGTGAACCAGACAAAACATGAATGATAAGTGAAAAAATGATACTTCACTGCCTTTTAGTAGCCCTCTAATTTAAGTTGTCTGTAACTGTAGCACTGTGGCGTCCGATCCTGTCAGATCTTGGTTAGTACTTGGATGGGAGACCACCTGGGAACACCAGATACTATAGACTTAGAAGAAGGACCCAGAAATACCCCCCCCCGCCAAAAATCAATCTGCCATTGAAAACCCTGTGAATAGTAGAGAAACACTGACAACTGTGCTTAGGATACATAGGGTTTCTATAAGTCAGATGCAGACTTGACCGTATCTAACAACAACAACAACTGTTTAAGTATACCAACAACTCAGAGAACTGACATGTGTGACCATTTTTAGATTATGTGTATTTGCCCATCCCAGGTACTGACCATCATGAAAAATAGCAGCAGAAATGCTAGAAGGTTGTTCTGTGTATCTTCTGCTGGCTGTCCTTCTGTCTCCATCGTTACTTGTCTACAACCTGCTACTTTCATGTAAAACATCCCTTGACTTTTCCCTTTCTTCCTTGCATCTCTCCACCATTCTCTACCTACCTCCTTCATTGAGTTGTGCTTGCATTTCACTTACAGTCCTATCCATTTATCCTTTCTACTACCATTAGTCATTTCTGTGCGTCACTCAAGAGGAGAACAACGTGGCCTCTGCACAGTGCAAACCCTGGCTCTTAGGACAGTCCCTTCTATAGATTAAGTAGTCAGTATGATACAGAGTTAATTAAGAGAGTAAAATAAATCTCACTCTGCAGGTGGTATTTTCCTCTCTTCACTCCACTGTAAAGTAGGAGAAAAGAATAGCTACCTCATGGGCTGGGAGAGTTGGTAAGACAATACCTATAAGTAAAAATGTTAGCACAGCACATACATAGTACGGAGATACCCACTAGTTACCATTATTTTTTTTAATAAAAAACCTTTTTTGAGGTATAACTGACCTATGATAACTTCTATCTTTTTGAAGAGTATAATTTGATAAATTTTGAGATATTATATCCCTGTGAAATGATCACCACAATCAAGATAACAAACATATCCTCCTACTTCTTTGTGACCTGTCTTTCCTTCCTAGCTCAGCCCTTCTCTCAAGTCCCTAGAAAACCATTGATTTGATTTATTTCACTATGATTAGCTTATATTTTCTAAAATTTAACTAATATGGCTATAACATGTACTTTTTGGTGAGCGGTCTGGCATGTCACACTCAGCACAATTAATTTGAGATTCAGTCATATTGTGGCATGTAACAATATGCCGTGCCCTTATATTGCCACTTGGTCACCCTTTATGTAGATACACTGTAGTTTTTTGCTCACTAATCTCTTGATGGACACTTTGGGCTGTTTCTAATCTTAGAATATGATAAACAAGACTCCTGTGAACACTGGTGCACAGGTCTTTGTGTGGTTATTTTCTTTATATTTAACTTTTTAGTAGTTATAGAGGTAGAATTTGATCCTCTTCCCTTTCCCTCCATTGTCTTAATTACTGTACTATAATACACTTTGTACTAAATAATGAAAGAATGAAAAAATGAAATATAATTTAAATAACTTAAATAATCTCTGGGATTCCTCCTATGTCCAGAACTTTCCTGCATATGATCTGTTTTGGACCCCTGGGTGCAAAAGGCTATTTAGGTATTTAGAGATGAGATTCTGTGGGTCAAACTGGTTGAATAAATGTATGAATCATGTATTCATTGAGTAATTCAGTGCCTATGAACCAGATACTCTTATAGGTGCAGCAGATACTGCAGCAAAACAAACAAAAGCAAAGGTCTTTCCTTCCTGAAGTGTATTTTCTACCAGGAAAAGACACACAAGGACAACTTTGAGATAATGCAGATGACGTTAGTCCAGAAGCCTGATGTATTTGCTTCAGGTCCCAGTCTAAAGACATATATTATTTTGCCATTTCAAACTTGTATTCGAAATCATCTTTGATTTCAGGCGGGGGACCCACCTACTCTGTCTTTGGCAATTTTGAGCGCTATTACATTTGGGTAGACTATCTGCTTTACCTAGGCATAGGTTATTGGCTCTCCTTTCTAAAAGTGGATTTTCCCCAGACCATTGTCCCTCCACAGACATTCTACATGTCTGAGAACAAAATGCCACAAACACAATCCTTGCTTTTGAGAAGAAGCTGATCTGTCAGAACACAAGAAAAAACGTGTTTCTGGGCTCAAAGGGAGTTTCTCAAAGTTGACTCCAGAGAGGCTTAAAAACAGTGGACATTAAAAATGATTTCTCAAAGGAAGAAGGATATTATCTCTTGCTTTAATAGTTTTATTTCAAGAACAAGTGAAGAAAACCAAATCACCAGGTCTTTTTTTCCTCTAGAATTCTTTTGCAGGAGGTCTTGTGGTCTTTACCCCACTCTTTTTGATGTTTGGTCTTGTTGTGGAATCCAGGGTGAATACATGAGATGGAAAGATAGCAGAAATGGTCTCAGAGTAGTTGGTTGGGTCACCCAGATCTCTGGGGTTGCGACTGAATTTTATACCACTTTAAACAGCCGGAAAACATTCTCACAGGAGCTCTGCTCTGCATGGGCACAGGAACATCTTCTCCCTGTCTCCAGTGCAGTTGAAAATGAGGAGTAGTTTCCATGTACTGCTTTGTCTGATGAAATTGAAAATAAAAACGCATTCTGTTATATTAGATATCATTCCTGTGTTTGTCATGAGTTTTCAAATTTGTATTTCCTTTTTCACCATCCTCCATTTTCTAAAATTGTTTCACTTTAATGAACATAAGAAAAGTCATTATTGTTAAAAAATCATATTAACATAATAATATACAAAGAAAATCATAGTAAGATTTTTTTTCTTTACCACATTGATACTTGTGTATTTGTGGTTTGTTTTCCACACTATAATTCCTTGTGTTACAACAATGTGGGAAAATGAATGTACATGAATTGCTGGTAATAATGTTGGTGCAATTTCCTGGAAGTAAATCTGGCAAAGTACATCAGAAGATTCAGTGGTTTTTATATGCTTTTATCTGGTAATTACACTTAGGATATATTTTTTTCCTCAGGAGCAAAGACTAAGCAGCAATCTGAGAATCTCTCTTCCTCCATGAGCTAACACAATTTCTTAAGATCTATATCAGCCTTAGTTCCTTTATACAGTAGTTCTGCTTTTAAATTGAGATTATTTCCTTGATAAAATTTTTTAATATGAAATGAGTCCTTAGACAATATATCTTTGATCCTCACGGTGATAGGATATAGTTATTTCCTTTACCATCTGCTAAATTATTTGGTTCTTAGCTACTCTTTTGAGAGATGATATTAATTAGAAGCACAATGTTAAAAGATATTCAACCAGTAGGAAAACAATATTGATAACATAAATAACAGACATGAGATTAGTACCTAAAATAAAGAATTTCTGAATGTCAGTAAGGAAACAGAAGTGTGAGAAAGAAAGTGAAGTATATAGATAGGCAATTCTTAAAACCTCAATGTGATTTGTAATTAGAAAATTGCAAATTAAGGAAGTAATCAGATACTATTAAAATAGATTGGCAAAATTTAGAGAGCCTAAGAATAACATCTTGAGTAAGAACAGATAAATCAGAATCCTTAGACTTTGATACTACAAGTATAGATTGTACAAACACTTTGGGGAGCCATTTGGAAACATTTGATAAAGGTTCCATTATATGTAATCAATCTAGCAATTCCATTTCAAAATTTATACACTACTAAAGTTATAAAGAAAACACATAGGGATATTCACTGCAGCACTATTTGTGTTTGCAACAAATTGCAGTCAACCATCAATAAAGGAATAATTTCATAGAATGAGTAGAGAAAATAAATGAATTAGATGTGTATATGTCATCCTGAGCAGGTCTCTGAAAGCTAGTATTGAGTGATGAAAGTAAGCCAGTTCAGACATTCGTATGGTCAACACTCACATAATTTTTAAAGAAAATCACACAGCTGAGCACCATGGCACATGCCTATAATCTCAGGTATTCAGAAGGTGGAGGCAGGAGGATTATGGGATCAAGGCCAGAGACAGCCTGCATAACTTAGTGAGATCCTGTCTCAAACATAAAACATAAGAAAAATGGGTGGGGTGTAGCTCATTGGTGGAACTCTTGCCTAGTATGCTTAATGCCTTGGGTTTGACCACCCAATACTGTCCCACCAAAATCACACAAAATAACAGGAACTTTATAGGCACTATATTGTAAATGCATAAAAACATACATTCAGTGGATGCACACAGCAAGTCCTGGGTAATAGTTGCTTCTGGGGAGGGAGAAAGGGGAATGGGATTAGAGAGGGAACCTATTGGAATTATTTTTATCTCTATTTATTCCAAAGCAAACATAGTGATATTTTAATTTTTTTCATTCTAGAGGACAGAAAGTGTCGATTATTCTTATGCACAGATTTTAAAAATTAAAAAAAAGTAGGAAACACTTTAAGCAAAAAAGAGAAAATGATGAGGCACATTTGAACCAAAGAAACTACCAAAGTGTTCATCAGAAGCTTGCCATCACTACATTTGCTTGGTTAGCATCGTTGTAAGCTACCTTGGACATCTTCTAGTTGTCTTGTCTGTTGCTGGTTTCCTTCACTTTGTAATTTTATTTTAGGGGAAGAACTTTGCCTGTGATTTGTTTGAAGTCAAGCCTCATACTATTTACAAATGGAGGTATAATAATTTTAAGAGCTGCTCACAGAAATTATTTGAGAGCTTCACAAACCTAATAGAGTCAATGTTGGAGACAATGTGAATAAGTGGGCAGTTGGATCCTCTGTGAGTGGAAACATAAGTAGAATAACCTTTTGCAGGGAATTTGAGCACTCCTCAGGTACTTAGATTATCCATCTATCTTCTACTTCAAAGACCCCATTCTTCAGAAAGCTCATGTAATGCTGCATTGTATTCAGAATGTAAGAATTTTCTATTCTACATTACTTATAATAGTGCAAATTTGGAACAACCTAAGTGCCATTTGGTCTGGACATGATTTAAAATTTTTATCAATAGAACAGAACATAATATGTCTGCCTTTAAAAAGAGATAGATCTGGGTGTGTTCATATGGAATTGTCTATGTTAAGTTATAACCTTAAAAAAGCAAGCTGCAGAAAACTGTCATGTAATCAGCTGTTTTAAATGCATATATTTGATTATATTTTTATTTATTCTTTTTCAGTTAGCCTAGAAATAAATGTAGAGAATGCATGTTATTGTTAGGTGCCATCTAGTTGGGTCCGACTCATAACAACCCCCATTAGGATTTTCAAAGGCTGGTTGTTTCAGGATTGCTTCAGTAGTAGATTGCCAAATCCTTCTGGTTTTTTTGTTGTGGTGGTGGTGGTGCTGGAGATTGAACCTGGGTCCTCAGAGAGTGCAGAGCAGCACTCTGCCAACTGAGCTAAACTCCAGCCGATGTGAATTCTAAAGTTGATTACTTCTAAAAAGTAAAGTTGAAAGAGTAGGGGCTATATGCTTTAAATTTGGTTTCACATTTTTGATGAGCTTCTTTATCATCATTTAATGAGCAATGTTAGTAGTATTACTGATGCTTGAATGACATTTCTGTCTAGAAATATGAAAGATGCATGTCATGTGTTGCATTGTTTTATACGGCTATTTTTCTTTAGGAGATTAATTCTTCCTTGAGAGGTTTCATTTGCCCTGTGTTTGTAATGTAAGGTTTTCTAAGATGTCAAGGAAGAAGCTGAGGTAATGGAGCAGTGATGATGGTGCATAATTGAGTTTGCATGAAGGTGACTCAGGCTTCAGCCCTGGAGATGCTCCATCATCAGGTGCAGTGATTGACTGTATCTCATGTGTGATAATGTAGTCGACTCTTTTTAGGTGTAGCTAATAGCACAGTCCATTGGACAGAGGGGAGAGCCTGCTGGTTCCATAGGTGTCACTGTGTATAAACTAAGCCAGTGATTTTATATCGCTCTAATGAATGTGTTAATAGCATGATAAAACAAAGTTCCTGGAATTATTTGGGTGGTGGTGCCTACTCAACCTTTCCATATTCAGGATGACAGAAAGCTGTAACAGCTTTAGGGAATGCAGTATAGATTTGATATTGTGCTTTTTATTAACTGTGACACAATGGGCTACGGTACTTTAAATCTGAAGGGGAATTCTCTCCCTTTCTGAAAAGTGAATTAACAAAATAGGTATTCTCAGTAGAAGTTGTTTGCATGCCCTTCATTTCTTTCAGCCATGGTTGTGTTCCTCTTCTGCCCTATTACTAGATAGACAGATAGATACTTATTGACACAGACTCACACAAATTTGTACTCATCAAAATTTGCTATTAGAATTGAAAATTTTTGTTTCCAAAGAAGAGCTTTGCATTTTAGAGGAAGATATTTCAGTTGGGCTGTGCAGTAAAAACTTTCTAACAGATGAACTTGATTCTCCATTGTGTATTTATCGTATGTTTTTGCACAAACTAGTACTTCCTGTGATTTAGGAATACTTTGTCCACTTGTGAGGTGGCAGTAACGAGACTTAACTGCTCCACTAGCTTGTTGGGTCGATGCTATCATTGTTCATTGTCAGATAAGTTAGTACTGGAGAAAGGGTAATTGCCAAGGCTGGGTACCTCTGAAGGGAGTCGGCGTGATAGTTGCCTGGTTATTAAAATAGATTAAGAAGCAGCCTGCGCCTGACTTCCTCCTTTCAATCAAAGACCTCTGTTTGTGTGACTTTCTTCTTTAGTCATGAATACCAGTTTAACTCTATGACTATATTCCAAAGGAATGGGAGGGGCTTAACCAGTAAAAATAATGACCAGTTCAGAATGTTCAGTCTGATTCATAGCAACCCTATGTACAACAGAACGAAACACTCCCCGACACTGTGCCATATCCAGCACTATATCAGTGCTTCTCTGCTATTCCTAGGGTTTTCAAGGACTGATAGTTTCAAGAGTGGACTGACAGATCCTTCTTGTTTTTTTGTTTGTATGTTTGTTTGTTTGTTTGCAGTGTTAGAGATTGAATCCAGGGCCTCAGAGCACCCAGAGCAAGCACTCTACTGAGCTAAACCCCAGCCCCTTTAAGACATGTATTCACCATTATAGCATCATAAAGAGTATTTTTCCCACTGTCCCCCAAATCCTCTGTGTTCTGCCTGCATCTGTGAAATAAAAAGCTACTTCTTTCTTTGAAACTTTTACTGAATCTACCAAGTGTTATTTAAATTCTACTTTCAGATTTACATCTCTTTTGAAGTTGTTGTTGTTAGGTGCCATCGAATGAGGTCAGACTCATAGCACTCATAGTGACCTTATTCACACAAAACAAAACATTTCCTGACATTGTGCCATGACTGGCACTATTGTCTGTGCTTCTCTGCTATTTATAGGGTCTTCAATGGCTGATTGTTTCAGGAATGGGCTGCCAGATCCTTTTCCCATTTTTGCAGTGCTAGGAGTCAAAAGCAGGGCCTGGAGAGTGCAGAGCAGCACTCTACTAATTGAGCTAAACCCCAGCCCCAGGGTAGGGTTCATATAAATTCAGTATTTGAGCAGATATTAATGGAATGTCTGCTGTACTGTATTGTACTAAGCATAGTAGATTCTAATGATGTCTTAATGCTGTAGAGGTGTACTCCTTTTTATCACAAATAACTCTTGTGTTCTGTGCAGTACATAGATCCAAACACAAACAGTCACACTTTTCTCCCAAGTTAAGTAGATGTATTTCCTGTTTCCAAATTTATATTTAAGATATAGCCCAGAGAGAAATGTTAGAGTCTCATTTCATTTGCTTCCACTGGGAAGAAAATTAAGAGACTCTTCTCTTTTGAGATTTTTCCATTTTGCAGAATCCTTTTCTAAACTACAATATATAGTAGAATCCCTTTAAATACAAGAATGTACATCATAGTCAGGTATAATAAAAGCAAATCATATAGTTCTTTTTTGTTCAAGGAAATCCTAATATATGAAAATTAATTAATAGTAATATACTTATATATATACTTATGACATAATAATATATGTATTTATAGAATTAAAATCAAACCATAACCTTGCCTCAGAAGGACATCTGGCTTGCTATTGAGGGGTCTACCTTAAGTAGGTGGTATATATTTAAAAAACCACAATAGCCAGGCAGGGTGGCAAACACCTGTAATCCCAGCAACTCGGGAGGCGGAGGCAGGAGGATCACAAGTTGGAGACCAGAGGCAGTCTGCGTAATTTAGCAAGACCCTGTCTCAAAAAGTAAAAAAATGGCCTGAGGGTACAGCTCAGTGGTACAGCACTTGCATAACATGCAAGCGCAAGGACCTGGGTTCAACCCCCAGTAAGGGGGGAAAAAAAAAACACAATAGACTGCTGCTGGGAAGAAGTTAATTGGCATTTAGATTGATATGCATGGTCTAGAGACTCAAGTCTGGAAATTTCTTTAGTGTTGTTTACTACCCTTGACTTTGAAATGTGAAGATTTTGACTTGATAGTTTCTTTCCTCATTTGTTTGTGCTGTCATTTGCCTTTAAAGTCAACCTCGGTTGTAATTCTGCTCTTAAGTGGTTTTTTTCATAATGTGATGCAGAAGAGGTATTAATGTAGGATTGGAAGGGTTAGGGTAAAACAGGATTTTTTAGCATTAAGTCTCCTTGTATAACATTCCTATCCTTCTTCCCAGTGATAATTCCATTTTCACTCACCCAATACCTGGTAAAGGGCTATTTATAGCTCCTAGTGTTCCTGGAATTGGGGTCCTTCAATATATAATTAAAGAGTTGGTAGTAATAAAATGAAATTTAAATTAGTAATTGAAATCTGAACTGTTCTCTCTGGTGAAATCAGATGTAAGATCTTGGCAGACAGGTTGGTGAGTATGTTTTAGGTTTTAGGAATGTGTATAAATCCTCCTGTAGCAAACACGGAGCCTTGGATTTTTGAATAAGGTATCTTTGACTCCATTCCTGCTAACATTGCCTGGACACCACATTAAAATTCTACTTTGATCAATAGAAAGATAAAAAAAAAAAAAAACAGTGTTTTCAGGCTTTATCTCTCCATATGAGATTACTTACAGTGTTTTTCCCCCTTCCCTTTGCCCATCTTTTTTCTCTAGAAATTCTCCAACCTTATAGTTTTCATTTTAATAAGAAAAGTACTTAATTATTTTTGTTTTGTAATTGGTCTTAAGGGCAATAATATGGGTTGAATAAAATTTCCTCTGTGGTTTTCCTCTGGTACACTCCTTTTTGTGATGATAATTTTGGGGCTTATAAGTAAGCCTGTTCACCTTATCACTTGTGTCAGGGCATTGACCACACTTGCAGAGTGAAGCTTTACTGTAACTGGCATAGTTTGGGTGGTTGGAACCCAGTAAATCAGAGTTTAGATCTCAGACCATCTAACGATGGACAAGAAACATCAAGATGTTTAACTCTGTGCTCTTGGTTTCCTCATTTGTGAAATGAAATTTAGTTGTATCTGTGAGCAGCAGATAACTTAAAGAGTTTAAAGGCCTGAGCATTGTGCCTTGTATATAAGAGATGCTGCCTGTAGCTGTACCATTATGGCATCAGATCCTGTCAGATCTCACTTTCTGAGCAGGGTCGGGCCTGGTTAGTCCTTGGATGGGAGACCTCCTGGGATTACCGGGTGCTGTAGACTTGGGAGAAGGACCTAGTAGTTCACTCTCCAAAAACAATCAGCTATTGGAAACCTTATGAATAGTACAGAAGTACTGACATAATGCAGGCATGGCACAGTGTTGGGTAGTGTTTCATCTATTGTACATAGTTGTTGTTGTGCTATCGAGTCGGTATCTATTGTACATAGTTGTTGTGCTATCGAGTCGGTATCCAACTCATAGCGACCCTCATAGGGTTTTCAATGGCTGATTGTTTTGGGATTGCCTTGGGAGTGGATTGCCAAGTCCTTCTTTTGTGGTGCTGGGAATTGAACTCAGGACCTCAGAGACTGCAGTGCAGCGCTGTACCAACTGAGCTAAATCCCAGCCCATTGTACATAGAGTCACTATGAATTAGTCCTGATTTGACAAAAAAAAAAAAAAAAAAACTAACAACAACCACAATATTTTGACTCAGTTTGTAGAGTGCTGCTGTGCACGTTCTGCCTAGGTTCAATCCCCAGCACTGCAAAAATGGGAGAAGGACATGGCAGTTCATTCCCAAAACAATCTCGGAAAGCAGCTGTCAAAAACCCTATGAGGGTTGTTATCAGTCGGATCTGAATCAATGGCGCCTAAGAAGATTTGAAGAAAGCCTCCCCCCAACTATTTTGTATTGAAGGTTAATTTTCTAAGCATATTCAGTGGCAAAGGTATAACTGTACCCCTCTACCCTTTTAGTACAAAGATAAGGGAAGAAAACACTTCTTTAGTGACCACCATGCAAGCATTTTCTGGAGTGCATCATTTAATATGCATATTACAAGGAAATTTCAGTTTGGCAGTTGAAACCACTTATCATTTTGCTATGAGTACATTTAAGGTCATTGCTGCACTTATCTGTCATGAGCATCCTTTGAGGCAGACATCTTGTGGAAAGAGTACTGTTTGACTTAATGCTATTTCTACCATTTTAGCTTTTTTTGTTTTCTGAGTTGTCTGTACTGTTTTAAAGATGAGAGGAATAAGGAAGCAAATAAGAAAATGAAATTAGATCTAGAATCTTTACTACTACAAAGAATTTCAAAATTAAGTTAATTATATATAAACACCCAAATTAACATTTACATCTGTGCACAGATATAAATGTTTTGAACTTTTGAAAGAATGTTTTGTACTTTTTTATAATTATTGTGGGAAAATTTTCTCCAATATACAAAATAAGAGCATAATCCACTTCCTCTCCCATCACTCAGTTTTAGCAGTTATCAGCATTTCTCACTACTATTTATACTTCTAAAAGTAATTAGAAAATAAAAGTATATTTGTCATCTACAAAATTATAAACAGATGATTTGGGGAAGTTCTTAAAATATGTTGGAAAGAAATAACTTCTTCCTTAAATGTAGGATATGAATAGATGAAAAAAGAATTATTTTATTATTGGTAGTTTGGGAGACCAAATATTTATGTGAAACACTGTACGCTAATTATAATATGGTACACTAAGAAATAGTGAGCTTCTGACTTTCTTTTCAAGTACAATAAGATTATTTGCTATTTTATCACAAAGGGCTTTCAGATGACAGTCCCAGATATGGACAACGATACACTTGTAGCTGATACTTGGAAAGATGCAGAAACACCAAAAGTATGATTTTAGTGTGTTTTTTGAGTCATTAGGATTGTTCACTTTCATTCTGTGTAGTTTTAAGGCATCGTTTATCATTATTGCATTGAATTAATAATTTTCAATTTATAAGCATAGTGTTTCCTGTCCATGTTACTATCCAGAACTCAAGTTAGTATGAAGTCTTGAGTTTTAAATCAGGCTCTTTCCAGTGATGGTAACATTTCCCCTCCCTCCAATTAACAACAATAAAAAGTCTTCTTTACATGTCAGACAAGGCATAAAATAATCATTGCCTAACCATGAAGTTCAGATACTGGAAGAAAGCACACTGATACTGGATGAGGTATCTATGTCATTCCTGTGGTTTGATTAGTATTTGGGCCTTTTCTGAAATCTGCCACTGAGAGGAGAAGGGTGGGAGATTAGCACAGTATCTTGTAGGGTAGGATTTCTACACTATGGCATTACTGACATTAGGATCAAAGGATTCTCTGTTGCCAGAAGCCGTCTTTTGCACTGTGGGATGTTTAGCACCTTCCCTGGCCTCTGCCCACTGGATGCCAGTAGCAACTCCTCCATCCCTACCCCTCCATCCAGTGGTACCAACCAAAAATGTGTCCAGACATTGCTAAATGTTCCTTGAAGGGCAAAATTGCTGAGGGCCACTGTCTTAAAGGGTGAACTCAAATGTAATCCTCTGGGTGGGTTGCCCTTACATGTAAAGTTCTGTGTAGACTGCCCTCCCTTTGGTCCCCCTTCCTACCCTTCAACTGTAAGCTCCTTCGGGACAGAAATGAAGTATGTGTTTTCTTTCATGTTGAGGTCCTTATGTCTATTACATATAATATACATGCAAACTGTGGCTTTATCTATTTATTTATTTATCTATTTATTTAGTTTTTGATGCTGACAATTGAACCCAAGGTCTTGCACATGTTGAGCAGGCACTTTACAACTGAGCTATACTTCCAGCCGTTTTTGTTTTTATTCAAACCCCAGAGTGTGGAGAGTTTTTTAACAAAAGGGAAATCTGAGTATTTTCCTTCTTTCCTAACTCTTTCAATAGTGGTTTTCAGTGTTATAATATGATAACCAGTGCTTCAGAGATACAGTGGCCTCTTTTTTTTATTAAAAAAACGTTACTATATCATACAATATTCTAACCTTTAAAAAAAGCACTATTCTCTTTCTTTGTATTGTTTATTCATTATTTTGATTACACAAAAGAAATCCAAATAGGACTGTCCCAACTGTGTACATTAGTCTTTTATAGCCGTGTCCTGCCTTTGTAGATTTTCATAGATCAATGACAGATTTTAATTTTTCTGGCCAGGTGCAGGGATGCATGCCTGTAATCCCAGTGGCTCCAGAGGTAGAGGCAGGAGAATGGCAAGTTCGAGGCCAGAGGGAGCCTACTTAACTTAGCAAGACTCTGTCCAAAGATAAAAAACATTTTTAAAAAAGGAGAGGGGGCTGGAAATGCAGCTTAATGTTTGAGTTAGCTAAAGAGAAAAGGAAGTCTGCAAGAGGCTGAGTATGGCTCTGCCCACTACCTTTTTTCTCTCCTCTCCTCTAAGATGGCCTTATATTTTTTGGAGACAGATGAGCTGTAGGAACTGATCTACTTGGATGTGAAAGCAAAACTTCTATGGGTAACAATATTAGTAAATGTTATTTGTTGTTGTTGTTGTTGTTGTTAGGTGCCGTCGAGTCGGTATCCGACTCATAGCGATCCTCTGTACAACAGGGGAAACACTATTGTTGACGAGTCGGTATCCGACTCATAGCGATCCTCTGTACAACAGGGGAAACACTATTGTCAGTGCTTCTCTGCTGTTCATAGGGTTTTCAATGACAGATTGATTTTTGGGAGGGGTTGCCAGGTCCTTCTCCCAAGCCTACAGCTTCTGGTGTTCCCAGGCCGTCTCCCATCCAGGTACTAACCAGGACCGACCCTGCTTAGCCTCCGAGATCTGACGGGATCGGATGCCACAGGGCTACAGCTGCAGGCAAATGTTATTTACTTAGTGAGAATTTGCTGTGTTCCAAGTACTTTGCATACTTTTTATCTCTTAAACTTGCCAGTTGCAGCAACTGTTAAGAAGGTAGTATCCATGATCCTATTTTGCAAATAGAAATCAGAGAACCAGACTCTATAAGCAGTTCGCCTAGGATTTGAACTCAGGTCTATCTGAAATTCCAGCCAAATGCTTAACAGTACTAAACTGCCTCTCTCCATTGGACTTTTTCAGTAGGCCATGTTCTTAGCTTGCATGTCCCAAGTAAGTAAATATTGGGTTAGCTGTATGCATCATTTATTATAGCTTCTTGAGGGCAATGTGAGGCATTTCAAATAATTGTGTAAGGAAGTCCTTTAATGTATAGGCTGTTTTAGAACAGAGGCTTCTTGTAGGTAGCCAAGAAGAAAGCCCAAATTCTTTCCACTGGCCTACAAAACTGCACAATATCGTGCCCTGACTGCCTCTCTCTGGACAAATGTTTGACACGATCCCTGCACTAGCTGTGCCAGCTTTGTGGTTGTTAATCTCATTCTGTTTCCTCCATTGTGCCAAGCTGCTTCCTTCCTCAGGCTCTAAACTCTTCTGGGCTTCACCATAGCTGACTTTTTCTCATCCTTCAGGTTCCAGCCAGAGTGTCACCTCCATGGACATTCTCTGCAGCCTGCGTTGTTTCATTCTCTGCATTGTACTTCTCACTGTATGAGATTCTTATTTCTTTTTGGTTTAATAACTTCATGCTTATCTCTCCTCCCCCAATTTAAATCTGATTTTCTTGGGATCAGGGTTTTTGCTTTAGCTGCTGCTTGTTTGTTGCTTAGCATGTAGAAGAGCTCTCAGAAGATTCTGGTTGAATGAATGAGTTGTTAAATGGGGTAGTTACAGTACACCTGTGAGCAAGCGTGCAGCACAATGCCTGGCACAGTCAGATAGCACTCATAAGCAGCTGCTATTATTAATTCCAGGGTTAATTCCAATAATCTACAAAGCAGGGCCTAGGAGTTGCTCAAGACAATGCAGTTCCTCAGAAATCAGGAAGACTCCTCAGTCTCATGATAGGGACCCTGAAGTCTGTTATTATGCGGCAGCTGCTTTTTGCCAGTTTTTAGCTCTTGTGGACTTGACCTTCAAACCAGCAGCATTCAGCTCTCATGTCTGACTGGGGGCTTGCTGACTGACCTTTTGCTTAGGCCCAAGGCAATGTTTTGCTCTCTGACAAACTTGCCCACTGCCAGTTTCTTAAGAGTGTCGGTCCTTATGAAAAGGAGCTGTGCTGCCTGTGCTATAATCAGCTCTAATACCCAATAAACTGTGAACAATGGGTGCATTTGAGGGGGAAATGCTAAGACAAAAAGACGTCTGCAATTCTGAGGCAGTGCTAAACCGGGGCACTTGGAAAAGTTCTAGCACGTGGGATGCCACACTAGGGGCTCCCATGAGGAGGGGGACACTGGCTGGTCTTTACAATGGGCCATTATAAGGGCACCACTGAACCACGTAATCACAGCCCTTTACAAAACCACAAAGATGTGTCGAATATTGTACACATGTAAACTGCACTTGAATGTTAGACTAGAAATCTCATAAATACCAGTCCTTTTAGTTTGATAGAATAGTTCAAGAGAAAAATGAAACAAGACAATTTTCACCATTGTGTAACAACTTTATGTATTTATTTGTTGTTTGAAATTTTTTCAAAAGAGGAATTGTACCTGAGTATGTTTTTATTTATCTGAAATACAGGTGTTTGTTTTTGTGGGATTCGTAGTTTTTAAATTACATAATTAACACCTTGTATGTTATAGAAACTATAGAAAAGGACAAAGGAAATATTACCTACAATTTTATCACTCAGAGATAGTCATTATTAAGGCTTTGCTGAATTATTTGTCATTGGGTTACTTTTTTTTTTTTTTTTTTTTTTTTTTTTTTTTTTTTTTTTTTTTTTTTTTTTTTTTTTTTTTTGCCTGTGCATATGTATAACAACGTTGTTGTTGTTAGGGGCCGTCAAGTCAGTATCCGACTCATAGTGACCTTCATAGGGTTTTCTATGGCTATTTCGGGATTTACTTGGGAGTGAATTGCCAGGCCCTTCTCCCATGTTTGCGGTGCTGGGAATTGAACTTGGGACCTCCGAGACTGCTGTGCAGCCCTCTACCAACTGAGCTAAATCCCAGCCCATAAACAACATGGTAAAATCAATTTGGAGTAGCAGTGTATGGAGTCTTTTTTAACCTGATTTGTATTCTTAGCTTAGGTTAAGATCTTTCCCTCTCCTTAAATAGCTTTAGGGACAATTTTACACCCCACCATCCCTCAATGACTGGAGATGTTTGTGTCTGTCACAACTGGAGTCCAGGGGTGCTAGACATCCAGAGCTACTCTCCTCTAGTAAGAAGAGGCCAGAGATGCTGCTAAACATCCTACAGTGCACAAATCAGTGTCCACAACAAAGAATTAGCTGACCTCAGTATAATGCCAAGGTTGAGACACCTCAAGTATATGGATGCCTTATAATTAATTTAATCCATTGTCTATTGTTAGCTATTTATTTCCAATTTTTGTTATTAGAAATTCATTATTAGCTGGTGTAGTGGCTTACACCTGTGATTTTAGCCACTCGGGAGGCAGAGGCAGGACGATCAGAGGTTTGAGGCCAGAGGCAGTCTATGTAATTTAGTGAGACCCTGACTCAAAAATAAAAAGTAATAAATGGGCTGGGGTTGCAGCACAGTGTAGAACACTTGCAAAGTATGTGCAAGGCCCTGGGTTCAACCCCCAAGTGCTGCAAAAAAAAAAAAAAAAAAAAAGTAAGATAGCCAAATTTAAATGTCCTCAGAAGTCAGGCAGGATAATGAGTGAGGCAAACCACTTGTCACTGTGAGAGTAAAGTGTGTGTGTGGGGGGGGGATGTGGCAAAACAGAGCATAAGCACCTCTCAAAAGAGGGAAGCAAGCCGGGTGCGGTGGCGCACACCTGTAATCCCAGCGGCTCGGGAGGCAGAGGCAGGAGGATCGCAAGTTTGAGACCAGAGGCAGTCTGTGTAACTTAGTGAGACCCTGTCTCAAAAAACAGTCAAAAAATGGGCTGAGGGTGCAGCTCAGTGGTCCAGCACTTGCAGAGCATGCAGGCGCAAGGCCCTGGGTTCAACCCCCAGTACCGCAAAAAAAAAAAAAAAAGAAAGAAAGAGGGAAGCTGCTTCTCACCTCTGTCCAGTTGCTGGCCCACTAGGGTGTGGTTCAGTGTTGCTTGATCTTCTGATTTATGCAGAAAAACTAGAAATCCAAATTTTAATATGAAAGCTCCCAATTTTTAATTGTTGGTGATAAATTCATAGAACACTAAATTCTGTGTAGGACCAGAAGTCCTCTCTATGGTCTGTGCCCATGAACCCCCAGTGCAGGGACTTCTAGCTTTCCTTGACTCATTAAGGGGTTTACAACAAGAGATTAAGGCAAATCTCCTGGCTCCTGATTATGTACGCATTTTAGGCCCTCAGGGTGCCCCTAGCTTTCTAGATGAGAGCTGTAAGAACTGGCCATGTTTTAGCCAGTTTGGTAGGAAAGAAGCTTTATCTCTTAGATTATCTCTATGAATCAACTCTTTAACTTGCACACTGAGTTCTTCCAAACCTTCTTGCATTAGGCAGGATGAAAGAGAGACTCTCACATCTCTGTTTCCTCAGGATGTTTCTAGACACTACCAGAATCCTAGTTAATACCCACCTCAAGAGACTACATAATCTGACCCCTTGTCCTTAACTGTATTTTCCCCATCCTTCATGGACTTCAGCCACACTGACTCCATTTGTTTCTTATTTCACCAAAGATTTTCTGAGTGCTTAGTATATGCCAGGTCATGTTTTGGACAAAGTAGAGCAAGGGTACCAAGGATCAAGAGAACTGACAGGATGTGGGTTGGGGTTTTATATAAGCCTTTAGGGTAATTAGCCTGCAGCCTTACCACTGTGGCCACCAATCTCATCAGATCTTTGGAGCTAAGCAGGGTTGCTCCTGGTTAGTACTTGGATAGGAGACTGCCTGGGAATACCAGATGCTGTAGAATTAGGAGAAGGACCTGGCAGCCCACTCCCTCACCAGAAAAATAAAAAAAAATAAGCCATTGAAAACATAAATAGCAGAGAAGCCCTGACAGTAATGCTAAATATGGCACAGTGTTGGGTAGTGTTTCATCTGTTGTACATAGGGTCACTACGAGTCAGACTGGACTCAACAGCACCTAACAACAACAAGATTAGTGTAGTTATTGGAGATAAGTTCAAAAAGTAATGATCCTGGGGTGGGGTAGGCATAGTGGGCAGAGGTTCTCAGACTTTGGTGTGCATAGAAATCTACCTGGAGAACTAACAAACTGCCATAGATTTCTGGGCCCCATAAACCAGAGATTCTGATTCATTAACTTTGGCTTAGGGGCCCAAAATGTGCATTTCTAACAAGTGCTATGAATAGCATTGCTATAGGAACTTGTAGGCCATTATAAGTACTTTGTTGTGTTTTTTTTGTTGTTGTTTGTTTGTTTTCAGAAATAAGTAGGGAGCCATCACTAAGTTGTTTTTGGCTAGTTTTGTTTTATTTTACATTGTACTGACATAATTTGATGTATTTCAGGGATCTCTGTAGTCCCTGAATTGAATATAGATTGTTAGAGTACAAACAAAAGCACATGGAAGAATCAGGAGACTTTCAATCATCTGTATGAAAATGATGATGGCTTGTATCATCATTCAGTGGAGAGTGAAAATTGGTCAAAAATCTGTGTACATCCTGAAGATAGGCCCAGTACTCATTGATACATTTGTATAGGATATGAGTGAAAGAAAGGAGTCAAAGATGATTAAGATTTTTGGAATGAGCAACTAGGTTGAACCATATGAAGACTGTTTTTGAACTATTAAAAAATACCAGTTTTATAAGTTTCAAGGTAATAAAAAATGGAGTTGGACACTAATAAGATGAAGTTGCTGCCTTGGAGGGGATGATAAACATGCTAACTGTGAGATATCTGCAATCTTTCAGATGGTACAGTTGCCTAGACAGGTAGAGAGGAGTCTGCAGTTCAGAGAGGTCTGGGATGGGGAGTTTAAATCCGTGAGCCTGGCTTAGATCACCAGAGCTGTGGTATACATAGAGAAAATCAATCTCTGAGCCTTGAGACACTCCAATATGTAAGAGGAGGAGAAGTAGGGAAAGAGTAGCCAAAGGGAAAAGTTGCCAAAGAAACTGAGAATAAATGAAGGAGTTAAGAGGAAGACCCAGTGAGTCTAGTGACTTGGATACAAGGAAAGAAAATGAAGCACCTCCTTGTTGCTGCAGTGTACAAGGTTTTTTCACACCTGAGGTCTTCTATATTTGAGTGTGATGCTACTCCTGTGAACTACCCTAGCTCTTCTCTCCAACATCAGGACTGTGCTTAAATGTCACAGTTTCTGTGCAGCCCTTCCCTGAACAACCTGTGAAGATTAACTCAGTTGCCCAACACCTAGTTAACGCACAAGCAATATTTGTTGAATGAGTTGTGAATATAGAATTCTTTTGATGGAAGCAGGTCTTGATGAGAACATATTAAAGCCTTGCTACTCATGGTGTGATGTTCCCTGGACCAGATGAGTCCACATCTCCGGGGAGCTTGTTAGAAATCCAGGGTCCTGGGTTCCATCCCAGACCTTCACAGACATGCTCTTTATTTACCAAGTTCCCTATGTGATTTGCATACACATTGAGATTTATACCTGATCTTGTATTTAATTCTGTATGTGTGCCAAGAGAACAATTGAGTGTACTCTCTTAATGGCAACAACTTAAAATAAGAAACTGAAACTATGAAAATCAGATCTCTTAAAAAGTTGTTTCTGTATTCAGTCAGAAGTTAACGAAATTAGAGCCAGGCATGGTGGTACATACCTTTAATCCTAGCAATTCAGAAGGCAAAGGCAGGAGGATTGCTAGTTTGAGGCCAGATGTAGCATGCACAACCTAGTGAGATCCTGTCTCAACATACAAAGTAAAAATGGGCTGAGGGTATGGCTCAGTGGCTGAGTGCTTGCAAAAAGTATGCGTGAGGGTGCGGGTTCAACTTCCTAGTACCACATAGACAAAAAAATTAACAAAACTAAAAAACAAAACTGTGTGTAGAAACTTTGAAGAATATTTTATATTGTTATCCATCTCCATCTTGTTTCTGGGTTGTAATTTGAATTGACCTACCCTAGGAATGACTATAAAATGCATAGGATCTGGTATGTGGCAGGCAATTTGGAATGAATGGGTTCTGATTCTGTTCTCCATATTTTAAGTAATTTTGCTAGTTAGTATAACATCTCTGTGCATAACAACTGATAGGATCCTCAGAGTACAGGACCTCTGAATGTATGATGATTTCTTAAAGTGGGTGATGGATTAAGTTTCTTGGATCTTGTTGCTTCTTCTCCCATAGGAATTTTATTCTGAAGTTGGTGTTTTTATTAAAGGATTATAAATGCTCTGTAAGCAGGCAGCTGCCATTCCCAAATCTCTCCTACTTCTATTTGGCTAAGATAAAACATGATGTTTTTTTTTATGTTCAAGCTCTTTGATTTAGTGTAAGAGATAAGAATGTATGTATTAGGAGTCTTCTTTTGATAATGCCTTTTTAAGGCCAATAAATGTTGTCTTAAAACCAAAGGAATCCTCTCTTACAGTAAATAACAGATTGTTTTATAGATCATTAGCTAAGGATAAAATACTTGCTAAGAATTTTTCATAGGACTAATCTGGTTTATTCTAACATCAGATTTTTAGAAAAGTTAATTTGTTCTCCTTTTTGTACATATTTAAAACTCATTTCTCTGATTTCAGTTGCCTACAAAGTAATAAAATGAGAAGTGGTATGAAAGTATGCAGATGTGTAAATATGCATACAAATGCATACAAATTCTTATATGTTTATTTGTACATACATATGGCTTGTGGCCTGCAGTGGTAGCCCTGCGGCATCCGATCCCATCAGATCTCAGAAGCTAAGCAGGGTCGGGCCTGGTTAGTACCTGGATGGGAGACCACCTGGGAACACCAGAAGCTGTAGACTTGGGAGAAGGACCTGGCAACCCCCTCCCAAAAACCAATCTGCCGTTGAAAACCCTATGAACAGCAGAGAAGCACTGACAATAGTGTTTCCCCTGTTGTACAGAGGGTCGCTATGAGTCGGATACTGACTCGACGGCACCTAACAACAACAACATGGCTTGTGGCTATACTTCTGGATTTACACAGGTTTTTCTTTCCCTTTTTACTCACCTAAAGCCCCTGATCAAAATAAGATAACCAGAGAAGGATGTTTCTGTAGTTTGCCACCATGACCAGGATAATGAGACCTGGCTCTGGTTTCTAACCCTGGCATGTCTCTTTCTTGCCAGAGTTTCTGTTTCTTTGTCTTCTAAATGGGAATAATTAAGTATATCCTATGTTCTTACGTGGACGCTTATCCACGTAAGACAACATGTGGAAAGATAACTATAAAATTATATCTATATCCTATTTCTCTGTATGAACACACTTCCATGCCCTCCTCTAAACCTTGCCCAAACTTCTGTTGAATAGGAAAGCTCAATTCTAGTTTGGTAAAACTTTCTTGCATAGTAGGGGGTCAGCATTTTCTATAAAAAGCCAGACTGTAGATATTTTAGGTTTTTGGGGCTGTGTGAACTCTCAGGATTCATGTCCTTGCTGTCCTTTTTTTCCCTACTATTCAACTCTGCTGAGGTAGCAGGAAACCAGCCATGGTCAGTGCATGCAAACTGATGGCATAGATATGTTCCAATAAAACTTTATTGACATTGAAATTTGAATTTCATATAATTTTCTTGTGTCATGAAATACCATTCTTCTTATGATTTTTTTTTTTTAATTTAAAAATGTAGAACCCATCCTTAGTTTTTAGGCCTACAAAAACAGGCAGAGTGTGAGATCGGGATTGGAGACAGGCTCTTATTTCAGAGAAAAGGCCTGGGGCTTAGTCATTTACAATCTTGCCATATTTAAGTTTTCTTTACTTTTGCTTTTTATTTGTTTCTGATTTTCATTGTTCTCCCTTTAGATCAAAATTCATATCCTCACAGCCCTTATTTGTTTGTCAAGGATACCTTGAAAATTGTACAGAAAACAAGATTTTATTTATTTATTTACTTATTATTATTATTATTATGTGTTTGTGTGTGTGTGTGTGTGTGTGTGTGTGTGTGTGTGTGTGTGTGTGTGTGGTAACATCATAATTGTAGGATGGGAAAGAACCTTGATACTTATCAGATATGAGCCTGTATAAGGCTTTGCCCAGGTCAGTTAAGAAAGCTATAGCTTTCTCTATTTTATCATTTTTTCAGGGATTATGACTGCATATTAACCTTCTTTATAAGTTACCACTTTAAAAAACAGTATAAAAAATGATGGTGTGGTCATTGTGGTGAATAGCAGTCGACTGGATGATAATCCCTTTATTCTTCCTTAAATTTACTGAACAAAAGAACAAATTCTTTCTTTAAACATAAGAAATCTCAACACTTCTTGACTTGTTAAAAAGATAAAATCAATTAAAAATTAAAGGGATTGTGATAATGTTTGCTCAGTTTTATCAAATTCTAGATAACAAATAGTAGAAAGAGTAGAGGAAAAGCAGACATTCGGACAGGCGCACGCCTCCCCATTTTTATTATCAACTAAGATGGTTGATATCGACACCACCATCTTGCACTGCCTAGGATGTGCTACAGGATCTCTTGAGAGTTAAACTGATGGAAAATAACCTGTCATTGTCCCTAGGAAGTGGGAAAGCTACAGTGTGATAGGAGGTGATCCATTCCAATTCTTCTGCTATCATTCAAGATCTGAATGAAGAAAGAAAAGAGGGCAAGAAGATAGGAACAGTAACAGAGGAAAAGTTCCAAAGCTTTTGGGTTTGTGCACTTTAATTCAGTCAGGGAACATGGTTTATATGAAGTGCAGATGGTGTCAATAAATACTGTACTGTGATAAGAATATATAGTATTGTAATTTTGTTTTATGGTCTCTGCTGAAGTCAGGTATTCAGCAGCACCCAGCTTTTCCAACTTTGCTTATCTCAGGTCATTGATTTGAAGGTCAAAAACAACAAAAGTTATCAGAAAATCATAAAGACATTTCTGTTCTCTTTCATGCTTACTTATATAGTCTCATGTGCATGCTTGTTTGATTGGCTATTCCAAACTTAATGAAAGCAAAGCACTTAACTAAGGAGCTATGTGTTAGGACAGTTGAATACAGAAGCTTATATTTATATGGCTTTTTAAATTGTCAAAGGGCTGCACATGAGGGTTGATCAGAGTCCTTCTACAGCATCTTCCCAATGAGAGAAGCAGAACAGAGATTATGCCACATGCCACCTGTCCACAGTGGTGTGTGACGTGGAGCAAAGACACTCGAAGGCTAACTATGTTCTAAAGCAGTGGTACTCAGACTGTGGAAAGAGGGCTTGCGGGTCTCCAAGACCCTTGCAGGGGTTCTGCCAGGTCACAACTATTTTTAGAATAATACCAAGATATTCTTTCCATTTTTTATTCCCATTTCATTGGTATATGGTAGAGTTTTCCGTGGTTACATGACATTAGGACATTATTCTTATGGCCAAAGAGAAATGTGATATATAATCTTCTGTTTTCAAAAGTTTTCAATTTTAATTCCTGATCTGGTAAATATTGATAGTTAAAATCCACATAAACACAATAAACTTGAAGAGTTTGAAAGACTCCTAAGACAAAAGGTTGTAGGCTGCTGTTTTAAATATGTTATATGCCCCAGTTAGTTCTGAAAACACACACCTATAAAGCAGGCTCTGTTATTATGCCCATTGACTACATGAAGACACAAAGGCCTGGAGAAGTTATTGACTTGCCAGATGGCACAAGAGTAGTAATTTGCAAACTCAGAATTGGAATTCAGGTTCAGGTTTAGGTTCTTAGCTACTCTGCTGACTGTCCTCAGATACATTGTCTGTCCAAGAAGCATCAGGAAACTCCTGGATTTGGACACTAACTTCTCTCAAGAGGAACATTTCCTCAGAACCTAGCCCATCCTCTGGGGAATGTCAGTTAGATTATGTTTAGGGACAACGTGAAACAGAGACCATGTTCTAGTTGTTTATACGTTAAGTCCAGGTTCAGATGTGTGTGGTCTGCCTTATACTGTATGAAAAATAAAATAATTGAGTATTAATTTTTTTGTTACTATGTTTTTGTGGTACTAGGGGGCTGGACCCAGGGCCTCACTCATGCTTTGCAAGCACTCTACCACTGAGCTATACCCCCTACTCCTTTTTAAATTTTTTATATTGAGACAGGGTGTCGCTAAGTTACATAGGCTGCCTCTGGCCTCGAACTTGGAGTCCTCCTACCTCTATCTCCCAAGTAACTGGGATTGCAGGTGTGTGCCACCATACCTGGGAGAGTATTAATTTGTTTATTTTAGAGGATTTAACTTAAAAATAGTTCTCATTGCCTGGTACCATTGAAGAAGTGGGAGATTGAGTTGGGCAAGGCTGGTCTACCCATATAACCAGTCAGCTGCAGCTAATATCGCTATTGCTTTTAGATGAGGTATGTGTCTTCCATTTTGCCACAGACCCCACTATGCCATGTTACTTTACCCTATGGCTCATTTATGTTATCTGTTTCAGGTGTTTGGGTTGGAAGTAGCTAGAGATATTCTATTTATAGCACAGTATCTATAGACCATCTACTTTTAACTCAATTGAAAACAAAACAGAAACTGACAGTAAAAGAGCAAAGTACATCCCAGTCTGCTTCCCCAAATCAGGATGTAGTAAACACTTTAGTGAAACAGCAGGTTGCTTCTTTTCCTACCAAAGCATAAAATTCTGATTCATGAAAGAATAAGGATCTGCCAGTGAATTGAAATTTATTTTTAAATGTGCAGCCCTTTCTTTTTTAAGTGTAGTAGTGAAATAAGCACATTAGGCTCATTGCCCTCATTTGATGTTTATTTTAGTAATGTCTCTTGTCCTCATCATTATCGCGTCTGGACCCTTTTTGAAACTTAAAATGTCTGTGAACCTCTGTATGCATATTAGATCAGAAACAATTTGAGATGGCCAACCAAGAGCACTTCATTATCATAGGCATTTAGGCAAGATTAATGAATTTTGGATATTTATTCTTAAAATACTACCTCATTCAACAGTAAGTACTAACCATTTATCATAATTTAAAAATATATCTTTGTTTACCTCTTCTTTTGCTTCACTCCATACTTTTAAGTTTTAGAAAGCTGGAAATCATATCTGTTTTCTGTTTATTCACAGTGTATATTCTATGATTTGCAGTGGTTAGGCCACAGTAACATTAAATAATGGAATGAATAAATGAATAGATATATACATGCATCAAATGTATATCATGATAACTTCTCTAGCTCTAAGAATTATATCAGAAAATTTTCAGTGAAAACTTCCATGCTTCATAATTTGAGGGTTAAATAAGGAAGATATTTCTTATTTTCTACATTAAGTATGTATCTAGGTCTGTGTGTGTGTTGCATATTCTGACTAGGATAGCTCCCCCACTTCCAGATACAAAGTGAGTAGGCGAGTTATATATCCGCTCTGTTAAGAATAAGTTGACCATTGAAACCAGGATGCAAGTGGAAGCTTGAATGTTCAGCACAGAGTCTCTTCCAAAGTAAAACACAGTCTTCTTGCAGTCGGAAGTGGCAGAGTTATTCAGCCATTAGAAAAGTCTTGTGTAATAGTAGCTTTTAGGCAATGTCTTCTCTAAAAGGGGCATCCAGCTTTTAACCTATTGCTGAAAGAGAAATACCATTGTCTATTAATACTACTGGAACTAAAGATGAATAGTGAATTGGCCTTGATCTGACAGTGGGCTTGACTTTGATAGCTCATCTCTTAAAAAGGTTCTTTTATATTTATGAAAAAAAGCATGACGTCAAGCCAGGGGGAAAAGTTGATATCAATATTGAAGGCCAAACTTGTAGGAATTCAAAAAAAAAAAAAAAGCCCCTTGTGAGAATTTTTTTTAACATGCATAACTAATTAGCTTAGGTTATTATAAGTAGAGCTGCTGTGATAAAGTTTCCCGTGCTGTCTCGGGACACCTTGTTTATAGTGCCTTCTCTATGCCAGTCGGTCTTCGAATTGGAATTACAGAAAGTAGAGGGAGGACTAGTCTACCGTTTCTCCTTGGATTGGGGCCACCTAATACGTTGTTATGCTGGAAATGCTAGACTATAATCACTATCAGGTGAGCTTTATTCTTATTCATATTCACTTTCTGAAATACAGTGCTATAAGTTGACTAATTAACCTTTTCAATGCTATTGCAATAAGCATGCAGTTTTCAATATGTACAAATTACTATTTTATTGTCTGATACCATAAGAAGTATTTCAGTGTAGTAAATATTAGTAGGATTTATTTTTCTAATGTGTGGCTATGCTCTCTCTATCAGCTCCTGCTTATAGCTTGTAGGATTACATTGTATTTATCAAGGAAAAAGTAATTTAGATGTGATTTTTAAAAAAAGCATTTCTCATTCTGTATTAAAGTTCATAGGAAAAGGGGAATAAAATACCTTGTTGGCTTATTAATATCGTGCCTTTAAAAACACAAGTGTTATGTGTTTGGAAGAACCTGTTTAATGTGGAATTGCTTTTTCCATTGAGTTCTTTTATAATTAAAATGCTGAATAATCATGTTCAAATGAAAAGCAGAAATTAATCCAGGACTCGCTGACTTAAACATTGAAATGTTTCTATATTTTTTTCTACAACCATTTTATAGTTGGCTCTTAAGGAGTTTTTTATTGTTGTGCGTATTTTTTAACAGAAGAAAACCATTCTATTTGCCAAGAAAAGTGAGATAAATTGAGTTAGGCATCTTATTTAACACAGTAGATTTTGAATTTGTTGTTTAGATTTTACTAAACCCTTTCACGTTTGCTGGGCAGATATTACCCTACTGATAGTTGCAAATTTTTAGTGATTAGACATGAGATGAAAGGTACAAAGTTTGAAAGAGATGTATAGATAATTAGCAGGGAAATAAAATTGGACAAAGTATTACCCCAAATCCTACAAGTTAGACTTTAAACTTCAGTAATATTAAAATCCGTTAGCACAGTGCCTGGTACATAACAAAGGCTTAATGATTTCTTTTATTGGCGGATTGGTCAGTCTTGTTTTGTACCTGGAGGAAGAGCTGTTCAAAACTCAGAAATAATGATGCTGTCTTCTTTTCCCTCCATGGCTATGTTCAGGTGCAGACCCACCTGGAAAACCCCACCAAGTACCACATACAGCAAGCCCAAAGGCAGCAGGTAAAGCAGTACCTTTCTACCACTTTAGCAAATAAACATGCCAACCAAGTCCTGAGCTTGCCATGTCCAAACCAGCCTGGCGATCATGTCATGCCACCAGTGCCGGGGAGCAGCGCACCCAACAGCCCCATGGCTATGCTCACACTTAACTCCAACTGTGAAAAAGAGGTAATTCATGTCTCCTCTCCTCTCCTGTTTCCTTACACTCCATAACTGTCTGTTGGATATTCTTTTCACCCTTAACTATGGACTCTATTTTGTCCACCAGGCCACAGCCACTACCCTCTGTTCCCAACTTGCCAGTGTGGCTGTTGCATTCCAGCCCCATGTCACTGTCCCTGGGTTTTGGGGTTTATTGCAAATGACAGAGACCTGGCCCTCTCTAAGCAGAACGGGAGGCGAGGGTGCTTTCTGAACCTGTTATACTTTGTTATCTGAGTGCTTTCTTCCCTTCCAGGCCTCTCAATTTATGAAACAGTGAAAATGCAGAGAGAGGAGAAAGGGAGGTGGAAAAGGAAAAGCAAAAAATAGAAAAGGTGTGGGACAGGCAGCTTAGAAGTTCCACTTGTTGTGAATTCACTTGTTGTGAATGTCTGGAATATTATTTTTATTTCCCCCTAAGTTGAGAAAGCAAAAAGCATCAATTGTGTTGTGGACACATTTGAAAAATATAGCATGTGAGAATTTAAAAGAAAAGCAAATATTTGTTGCTCAATACATTCAATTTCATAATGAAATTGCTGCTGCTCTTTAAGTCTGCTTTGGTAAAGGCTGGGTTGGAGACAAGACTCAAGTAGACCCTCAAGCTAATTGTTGCCTCAAAATTTGGAGCATAAAAATCCCTGAGAGGACAGTTGTGATTTAATGCCTGTTATTTCCAAATTATGAGATGGTGAGTCTCATTTTAATGGAGCTTTAGTGCACTCTGATATGAGTTCAGAGGCTTCTAAAGTTTGGTTGATTTTAATCACTAGAGGGACTAAGTCTTTTCCCCATGCCAAACCAAACACTGTTTTCCTCTGTCCATATTTGTCATCTAGCAAGATGACTGGACCCAACTTCTTCCTTTGTTACTCTGTCTCTTGGTCCAATTCTAGTTCGTTTGAAAGCTCAATTCACCATGTTGCTATGCCATGAGCCCGTGTGAACATGTCATTGAATAGTCATTTGCAAATCCAAGTTATGGGCTGTTTTTGCTTGTGTTTTTGCAGGGATTTTATAAGTTTGAAGAGCAAAACAGGGCGGATAACGAGTGCCCAAGTATGAACACGCATTCACGAGCATCGTGTATGCAGGTACTGAGTGACTCAGCAGCCCAAGGATGTAACACTTTATAATGAGAATCTATATTTGTTGTTGATCACACCTTCCTGATGACTTAAGGGTTTTTTTTTTCCTCCCATTGATTTTTTTTAATAGGCAAAGCTATGAACAGAGCCAGGTTCTTCATAGTAGCTCATGACTAAATAACTACCAGGGATACTAAGTATGTTTTACAAGTTACCTTAAATCATTAAAAATTGTGTAAAATACATAACTTTTCAATAATAGGGCACAAGATGCTTTATTTTACTTATATACCATCATCAGTGTGGGATTTGCAGACTTGTATGGTAGCAGTTTTCATGGGATATTAATAAAACCAAGCTGTTTCTATATGTGTGACCTATATATTATCTTATAAATTGAATCTCATGGAACATACATTCAGAAACATTATTGATTTAATAATATCTAATGAGTTTTCCCAAATAATTAAAGCCTCTTATTATAGCATCCTATTTAATGAATAAATTATGCTGCTTGTCTGTTTATGTATTTGTGTATACATATATACAAGGAAATATAAGCAACAAAACATTTTTCTTTTTTGCTTTTCTATATTTTCTATATTAAAATATAGAATATTTCTTATATTCTGTATTTCCTATGGGGCTGGGGTTTACCTCAGTTGGTAGGGTGCTGCTCTTTGCTTTCTGAGGCCTTGGTTTGATCCCCAGCACCACAAAAATGGGAGAAGGGCATGGCAACCCACTCATGAAGCAATCCTGAAACAATGAGCCATTGAGAACCCTATGAGAGTTGCTATGAGTCAGATCTGACTCGACAGCACCTAACAACAACATATTTTCTACATTTATTAGCATCAACTTGCGTTGCTCTTTTCACAAGAGAAAAAATTAGTTAGAAAAAAGTTTTACTGGTATTTTAATTGTATGTATTTATGGGTACAGAGTGATAATTCCGTTTATATAGACAGTGTGTAATCATTAAAACTGGGTTGTTGACATTTTCATCTCCCCAAAAAACATACAAAAACTTTTTAATTAGTGTGCATCAATAATCATGAATATTTATTAGATACAGTATTTTTGAGGAAAAAAACTATTTTAAAAATATTATATTAAGCATACTAATTTTAGTTTACTAAAAATGAAGTTTAAAAAGTTATAAAGAAAGGTTATTCCTAAGTCTCTGGCCTATCTCCTATTTATCAACTCAATTAGAAAATCATCTATTACAAATGAACAAAATAAATAATAAATTGATGTACCTAGAAATGGAACCTAATACAACATGCTCACAGTTATTTAAAGCACACTGCCAGTTATTCTTCTGGGGGATAACTTGATAGCGCTTATTTTCTTAGTGTTTGCTATATTCCAGAAAATATGAGCAATTTATATGGTTTATTCTGAAATCTCACCAGAACCAAATAAGGCAATAAGTATTATTGGCACACTGAGGCTCTTAAAGAGTGGAGGCTTTGCCCTTAATCTATAAAGTAGGAGGACCAGGATTCCAACTCAACCTCTGCAATTCTAGAGCCTCACCTCTTCAGTGGGAGGAACAGACAGACACAGAGGAGCATCTCTCTGCATTCTGAGATTTCTTTATGTCCCTATGAAGCCCTGTTCAGACCCAGGCACAGATGTACCAATTAGCTCAAATACACAAAGTTCTTACAAATAAATGTTTCCACAGACTTCTCTTTGCAACTGCTGCAGTGCACATGTAATCACTGTTGTTTATTATTGTAACTGGTGTTTTGGTACTTCAGCAATAAAATTGATCTAGTGGGAATGTCAGCTCCAAGACTGTAATGATAACCTCATCCTGGCATGCTCCTTGGGGAGCACCAGCCTCACTGGCAGCTGTACGAGGAGTCACTTGTACAAGTCACTATACCATCAGTGCTGGGCCAGCCAGTGAACTGGAGGCCACTAAGGAACCAAAGGGCTGAATTCCCTTCTCTTAGAAGGGTATGGGAAGGGGAAAAGGGAAGTGGCAGCTATCATTCAAATGAAGTTTCCTGGTTAGTCTTTTCTGTTTAGTGCAGGCAGTTCAGTGTAGTGGTTGAAAGCATAGTTGTTGTTTTGGAGAGGTCAAAATAGAACCCCTGGGCAGGTGCCACATGGAGCACTATGGCACCTAAGTATGGGTATGTGCATCAAGGAGTCATATGGGACCCCAGAAGCATGATATCAATTAAGGGTTAATTCATAGCTCCTACCCTGCTTCCATGTGTGACTATAGGCAGGCTCTTTCTCATTATCTCACCAGGACAATTGGTATAATAAAATTACCTATGCTGATAGATTATCTTCAGGGCAAATAATCTAGCACATGAAAATCCCTAAGATCTGTGCTTGACACTTACTAGTCAGTCAATGCTGGTTCCAAGTATCATTCTCATCACCCATTAGGTTTTTTTTTTCCAGGTACTAGGGGACTGAATGCAGGGCCTTGCACATAGTTTGCAAGTGCTCTACCACTGAGCTGCACTACCAGCTCATTTTTTATCTTTTAAATTGAGTCAAGGTCTCGCTAAGTTACACCAACTGCCTCTGGCCTTGAACCTGCGACCCTCCTGCTTCTGCCTCCTGAGTTGTTGGGATTACAGGCATGCGCCACTATACCCAGCCACCCATTAGTAATAATGGTTGTAAATAATATTTTTATCTTAATGAGGACAGTTACTGCTTAGACTCTAACAAAAGGTTACTATTATTTTATTGCTTTAAGTAAGAGAGAACCAAAGATGTCTCTTTTGGGGTTGCATTCCACAGTTTTTGCTTATTTCTCTTCCATGGCTTTTTTTCCTATAGATGGATGATGTAATTGATGACATCATTAGCCTGGAATCAAGTTATAATGAAGAAATCCTGGGCTTGATGGATCCTGCCTTACAAATGGCAAATACGGTACTGATGACCTTTTGTTTTTTTCCTTAAGAAAATCTTGAGGTATTTCCAATGTCCTCTCCCTTTTTCCTGAACTCTTATTGTATTTTTGTAATAGATTACTTGAAAAGTTTATTAATAATAAAACAGAAAATTGTCAGGTTCAAACATAAGTGACTTTGACATCAAAAATTAGGAATTGTTCATAAGTCTATCTGAAAACCTATATAAAGCTCTATATTTTCTGGAATCCAGATGCACTTTCAGTAGGATATTAGACCTTCCAATTCTTTCTGATGTCCGATCCCCACCTTAGTACTCTTCAGCCAAGGGAACGACTGTGGACTTTACTATTCACAGTAGTGTTCTAGTTAGCCTGCAAAAGTTAATATAATTTTTAAAGGAAATTCCTTATATTTACAGGTGATAGAGGGACACTAGAGTTACCTTTCTTCAGCAGCAAAGCTTACTCCAGTTTTAGTTCATAAACCAGTAGTCATCTGAACTTGTGTGTTACAGTGCTCTTGTATGATGCTTATTTTCCTGTATAATTTGGAGCCTTGTATTTTTATTTTCCTTCAGTCTTTATATTTGTGTTTCATGTCACTGTTTTACCAAAGTCTTATTGCAGATCTTATTTAGTCCTTGCAATAATTCTGTGAGTCAACTTGGGCTGGTATGGGTTAGATAGTCTTGCACAGGGTTACAGAGCCATAAGCTACTCTGCTCAGTACATCGTCCATTGCTTTTCAAATTTCCATGAGACAAATACTATTGGATTATTGTATTCTTAGAAAACTAGTATTTATTTTAGTTATTCATTTATTTTTGTGGTACTTGAACGTCGAACCCAGGGCCTCACAAATACTTTGCAAGTGCTCTACCACTAGGCTGCACCCTCAACCCATCTTTAAAATTATTTTTATTTTGAGACAGGGTCTTACCAACTTACACAGGCTGCCTCTGGCCTCAAACTTGCCATCCTCCTGCTTCTACCTCCCAAGTTGATGGGAATACAGGCATGTGTCACCATGCCTGGCTAAGAACTAGTGTTTAAAAACGTAATTTCTGTTGAGGGGAAGGAGGTAAAGGGCAGGTGTTGCTTAGTGGGTATGGAGTTTCAGATCTCCAAAATGAAAAATTCTGTTTCACAAGAATGTGAATACACTTAAAACTATCAAACTACATATTTAAAAGTGATTTACATGGTAAATTTTATAGTGTATGTGTGTTTGCTATAATAAATTGTGTTAAAAAAAAACTAACTTCCTTTAATAAATTCCCTTAGCCAGGAGCAAGATAGCTGTTACTGATTTACACCAAAATATAATAAACTGAGTTTTTATATTTATTGTTTTCTTTTCTTTTCCATCTTGGACCAGTTCTTCAAGTTTGCTTTCATGAACTCATGTGGAATGATGACTCCCCTTGAAATATCAAAGCTTCTTCTAGGAGATTTAATTTGTCTATTTTCTACCCATTTAAACTCACTTGATTTTGGAAGAACCAAATCATCTGCCATTCAGATAAATATCCCTGTGTGAAACTCTCCCAGCCCTCTTTGAACCTTTAGTTGGCTTCCATGGAACCCTTTGCTTCCACTTGGTGCATTCCTTGAGATGCAAATTCTGCTTGCCAGCAGCCAACATCCTAAGATGAACATGAGTAAAAACACATGGGGGAGCTCACACCATGGAATTTATAAATATACCCAAAGAGGTGGGTGTGTTTATAGTGTTTCACTGGCCCAGCAGTGTTAATTAGCAGTGGCCCAGTCATCTCAAAAGAACTTCGCTGTCAGGACAGTCTTTTTATCAGTAATATCACATAAGTACCTGGGCATACTAAAGATTACAGAAATAAGGTGATTTCACGAAATCATTGACCTTTTTTTTTTGAAGTCATTTAAACCAACCCAGAACTCAATGCATTAACTTCCTCTTGCATATCATTCATATTCTGCACAAAATATCAGATACCCAGCTTCTTAGAGGCCTCTAATGAAGGATATGCATTAGCACAGTAGGGAACAATAAAACATAATGGTCTACGAGTTGGAGAATCGTGACCAGACCTGGATTTAGATCCAAAGTCTGCCATTTACATTGTAACTTTCAATATTACTTAGTTTCTTGAAGTACTGTGTTTCCTAATCTGAAAAATAAGATTGTTAAATATACCTAATTCACATGTCATCGTACTTGATAAAACTATTTATAGCAGGGATCTCCAACTCCTGGTTCACACACTGGTGCTGTCTGTATTTACATCTCCATTTACAGCTTCTCCCTGTCACTCACATTATGGCCTGAACTCTGCCTCTTGTCAGGTCAGCATCCACTACCCCTGGCCTATGCACAATTTGTCTTCCACAAAACTGGTCCCTGGTGGTAGAAAGGTTAGAGACCACTGATATACAGCAGTTAGTACTAGAGACATAAGTTGTATGCAACAATATTTTCTAACCTATTCATTGAAATTCATCAATTATAATATCAAGTAGTTTGATAGTATTTGTTGATTCAGCCGGTATTCGTCAGGTGACTATAATGTACCAAGCTCTATGTTAGAATAACTGTACTTAATAATCACAAAGTCTATAGCATCTCATGAGTCTCTAAATGCCAACATGAGTCCCAGCTTACTTCTGGGAGAACTATGCCACCTGACAACTCTTCTGAAGACAATTGTCATGACTCCATATGCTTCTGTTATTTGGAATGGATACCTGTCTCCTTAGTCTGCATTAACACTATGGTCTTGTCCTTTCATTATCTGATTGCTCCTGAACTCATTTTGAGGTTATTGAGCATGTCTTAAATGCCTCCTGGGTGAGGTGCTAAAGCAGCAGAGGGTTGGGATGTTTCCTATTCCTGTTGGTCTTGCCATGTGGTGAGGAGGCCACATTAGCCTGTGAGTAAAGAAGGATCATTCAGGAGCTGAGAGGCCATCTCCAGGGAATTCCCAGATAGGCAAGATCCCTTGGTCAGCACTGAATTAATTACCAGCCAGGATAGTACCCTGTAGCCCTCCTCAGAAGTCACTGACTTTATGCCATTATACACTTCTCTTCTGTATCTCCATGCTGGAAAAGGGTAAATGCTTCCTTGTTCGAGCCTTGTTTCTACAAAACTATTGCAGCATTTTGCTATTAGGGGCAAGACGATATTATGTAGAGGTTAGAAGAACAGACTCTGAAGTAGACATCTTAATACATACTCTGTTGTTGTTGTTGTTGTTGTGCTGGGGATAGAACCCAAGGCCTCACACATGCTAGGCAAGCACTCTTGTACCAACTGAACTGCATCCCCAGACTTTAAATGCATACTCTGGAGTGCGTTATTGGATCTGTCAGTTTCCTTATGCATAAAATGGGGATAATGATTGCATCTAACACAGTACAATTAATGTGAGAACTAAAAACGTTAATCCACAAAGAGCATTTAGGACCGTTAACATACCTGATAAGCTTTCACTAAAAGTCAGTTACCAGTTCTTATTCTTGATAAACTTGACTTTTTGTTGTCAAAATTAAATAATCAAGCTGCTATAGCCTATTCACATTTAAATTTTTTCCCATAGTAATGTTGAAATTGAATGTTCTTCATGGTAGGCATTTTTTCCCTTTTATTTGATTCTTTGAAATGCTTTATTTCAAGTTAACTACTTTTTAAAAAAAAAGTGGAAGGAACACTTAGAGAGGAAACTGTCCTACGGGAATTGAGGTCTAGAAATAACTATTCTGAGAGCACAAGGGCCCTCTTGTGCTATCACAAACAAAGAATAAAAGGCTCAGTTTGCTTGTGGTAACAGTGAGCAATTGATATTCAGAGAAGGGTCCATCCAGAGAGAAAAAATGATAACATTTTACAGTGATCATTTACTTGGAAAAATATTCATTTTGGTGGAGCAGAGCACAGAAGAACTCAATTCACAACTAGGGCAAAGACACAGGCGTGGCTACCTTCTCTTTGTCACAGTGAAACTGTGGCTTCCATGTGTCCACAGTACAGCTTGTGCTCTGGAAGTGAAATTCTGCCTGTCAGGTTAATGTTCTAGATAAAAACCCAGCGAAGATGCAAAACAGTCATGTTAACAGATCTTCTTCTCTTTCTTAATTCCAGAGCTTATATTTTGACCTGATTATGATATTAATTGTGTTTATGGGAGAGTTTTTGCAACCCAGAAAAGGAACCACAGAATTTTGTCTTTTCTCTTCTCTTCCTTTCCCTTCCCTTCCCTTCCCTCCACATCCCCATCTTTCTTCTTCTCTCCCCACTTTTTGGTACCAGAACTCAGGGTTGAACCTAGAGTCATTTCATAAATGTACATTCTGAACTTATTAAATATATATCTAGTATATATACTGTCTTTCTTTAGAATATGCCAAGAAAATGTCTTCTTATTCTGCAGTTTAGAAGTAGATGTCTATTTAAAGTAGCTTCATTGACAACTTAGAGGCTTCTTTGAAAGCTAGCTATACATATCACTTGTCTATTATTTATCCCTAACAAATGATCATAATACAATTACGTGGTTAGCATATAATTTGCATATGAAAACATAATATGTATTATTTGCATATGTAGAGCCATGAGAATAATTTTTTAGCTCATTTCTTTAAATTTTCATGTTACATTATTGGCTTATTAATACCCAGAAGTTTTCCAAAATCAAACTCTAGAGAGCATAAAAGTTTGGATGGAGGAGGGCTTACTAGACTTCGGATTCACAGCACCTTTGTAAGTTTCCTCTTTCTAAACCTTTATAGTGCCTTGTTGAAACAAGAAAACCCCTTTCACTTCGTGTGAAGTGGGATGAGAATAAAAACCAAGCACACACAGGGCAAGGCTGACCCTGAGAAGGTGACCTATTTCACATAGAACCACTTAGTGAAATGACAGCTAATAATCAAAGTCACTTTTTATCTGTTCCTTAGCTGGAGGGCCTTGAAATGTGGTTCAAGGACATTTTAAATTAGCACAATGCATATTTATTGGCATGTGTGCAAGGGTATTTGTATTATGTATATGCAGATTCTATAAATGTTGCCTTGAACAAGGACTATAAGAGGGAGCTGGGTCCTGCCAATCTGACTGGCCTCCATGCCCACTCCCAATCCTGTTAGAACCAGGTCAGATTAGACTATCAGAAACTTATCTTGCTCTGTGTACATAGCCCCCTAGTTTCATTTCTTTAGCTAGGGCTTAGTTCAGGGAGTATTTGTTTAGAAGCCATCATAGGCATAGAAGAAAATGGCTACCAGGAAGGAGGGACACACGTTTGATTCTGTTTTTATTTCATGATGTATTTTCATCTATATGTCAATAGTCTTTTGAGAGGATAAATACAGATGGAGTATCCCTAATTCAGAAATCCAAAGTCCAAAATGTTCCAAAATCCAAAACTTTTAAAGTGTCAACCTCTTGCCACAGGTAGTACAATCCCACGCCTGACCTCATGTGACAGATCACAATCAAAAGGCAGGTACACTAAAAATATTGTATAAAATTATCTTTAGGCTAGATATATAAGATGTATATGAAATATAAGTGAATTTCATGTTTAGACTTGGATGTCATCCCCAAAATACCTTATTATGAGTTTATAAATATTTGAAAAAATCCGAAAACATCCAGAATCCCAAAGACTTCTGGTCCCAAGCATTTCAGATAACCTTTATTTGATACTACTAGATATCTCTTTGGCTGGGGTTTAGCTCAGTTGGTAGAGTGCTGCTCTGTGCTTTCTGAGGCCCTGGGTTCAATCCACAGCACTGCAAAAACCAGGAGAAAGACCTGGCAGGGCACTCCAAAAACAACCAGCCATTGAAAACCCCAAGGGGGTAACTATGACCTGACTCGAGGGCACCTAACAGCATACAACAACAAGAAGGTATCTCTTAGCCACTAAATGTTTAAATCACAGTTAGATGCTTTGTGAATTTACTTCTGTCACCTATGATATAAAAACTGGAGTATGTAATCAAGTAGGAAAAGGCTAAATGACAAAGTCTTATGTATCCTGTAAGAGTAGTTATTGGAATTATTTGAAATTATCTGGAAATGATAAGTGTTTGTGATGAAGGTCACTTAACTTTTTCTTTTTGCTTAATATTTAGAATTCTTTTAAGGGCATGGGCTTCTTCTAACAAAGGCTTTGGGCTTCTTCTAATAAAAATGGGCTTATGAAACTATTACAACCAACTAATTACAGGGAAATGCATGTCCAACCAAAAGAAGTCGGTATTAGGAAAAAATTAATTTACTACTTTAAAACATCCAATTCTGGACTGGGGGTAGGGCGGGTGGAAGGAAGCCTCTTAAAGTAGTTTGTTCTTTAGGAAGGAGATAACACACACACACACACACACACACACACACACACACGCATATTGTTTTGTTTGTTAGGTGCCGTCCAGTCGGTATCTGACTCATAGCGACCCTCATAGGGTTTTCAATGGCTGACTGTTTTGGGATTGCCTTGGGAGTGGATTGCCAGGTCCTTCTCCCATTTGTGCGATGCTGGAAATTGAACTCAGGACCTCAGAGACTGCAGCCCAGTGCTCTACCAACTGAGCCAAATCCCAGCCGCCCCCCATATATATATATATATATATATATATAATTTTTAAGTATCAATTTTCATTCTTTTATTAAAGTGTGTGGGCTCCCTCTTGTGGCTTTCTGAAAATTTTCAATTTCAAGGAAACAACTTTTTCCTATAGCAATGAGCAAATTGCTTCTTATCCAAAAATAAATTATTTTTGTTGCTTTTCTTTATTTAAAAAAAAAGAGGTAGAAAAAATAGGTGAAAGAGGGGAAAAAGAAAATTGACTTTTATGGAAAACTCAGATAGAAGTCCCACATAAACAATTTTACAATAATGGCCAGCGTTTACTTAATATCTGGTATGTACTCATAGTTGTAGTATATAATGCATTCACTACATTATCCATTGTCTCTATGCTCAAAATAATCCCATCAGGTAGGTGGTATATTAATTTTAACAATGTGAGACCATTGTTTCCTATCCCTTGCTAAGGAGGTTATATAATCCTGAGTGAATGAAAAAGTAAATATCCTATTGTAAAAAATGGCTTTTTATAACAAATCATTTCCTTTAAATAAAGCCTAAAATATGATGTGGGTTTTTTTTCTGAAAAATTGGGGAATTGTCCAACAGTTTGTTGCTGTTCTTTTTTCTCTTTAGTTACCTGTCTCTGGAAACTTGATTGACCTTTACAGCAACCAAGGCCTGCCACCCCCAGGCCTCACTATCAGCAACTCGTGTCCAGCCAGCCTTCCCAACATAAAAAGGGAGCTCACAGGTACTTCTAAAATGTGTGTCCTGTGATCTATTATAGTCCTCATTAGGCAAAGTTAATACAGTAACATAGTAATGTCTAGACAGTGCATGGTCATGCTTTCTTAGGTCTCTGAAGTTACTAAAATATTGTACAATATTTTAAGATGTAGGATTTATTCTTGAAAATCCTATTTTCCAGTATTTCCTGAGATACTGGCATTAGTACATTACTACCAATCTCTGTGACTGCTGTCCCCTTTGGGCTGGGGTTGGCATGCCATATTTTCATGTGAATGTCTCCACCCATCCCGATGTTTATGTTACTTGCCAAGCCCCTAAAAGTATTGAGTTTGAGAATCCTAGTTTGAATTTTCCTTTGACACACTCAAGCCCATAGTTGGGAATGTTGTTGTTGTTGTTAGGTGCCGTCGAGTCAGTATCAGACTCATAGCGACCCTCATAGGGTTTTCAATGGCTGACTGTTTTGGGATTGCCTTGGGAGTGGATTGCCAGGTCCTTCCTCCCATTTTTGCAATGTTGGGAATTGAACTCGGGACCTCAGAGACTGCAGTGCAGCGCTCTACCAACTGAGCTAAATCCCAGCCCTATAGTTGGGAATAGGCTAAGAATATGTTTCTTATATCTTCAGATGCCTCCTGTTATTTTTACTGTATCATGTACAAAAGATTTATTACACAGAGGAAAGAAATAAATTATAAAATAGAGCAATCAAAATTGTTTATTCGTGAGGCATATGTGAAATTAGCTATTTTTCACTTTGTTTAATGCTTTAGGGAAGGTGTTTAGCCAAGGATTGATAAAAATAACATTTTTTGTTTTGTTATTTTGTATGTTCTCTGATCGGCAAAAAGATAATCTCAGAATAGAAATCTCACAAGAGTTGCTATGCAAATAGAATTTTCGAGAATTTGAAAAATACAAGCTTTTAGAAAGATATCATTTTAAAAATCATATTTTTATTTAGAATCCAGTCATATAAGCTTGTACCTGTTTAGAATATGAGATATTTGTAGTTAACATTGTTGTGTTCCTCGAACCATTCCAGTTTCTAATGACTTCACTCACGTGCACAGCGTGTATTTTCCCCACAGAGTCTGAAGCAAGAGCATTGGCTAAAGAGAGGCAAAAAAAGGACAATCACAACTTGAGTAAGTTGATTTTATTTTTGTCCCTGACATTTGATCTTGAAGTTAATGTTACTTCATATTCCAAAAATTTTTCCAGAAATTTTGGAAGAAAATTGATTTCTATAGCTGTTAAAGATACATTTTATGGAAGCAAATTGTATTTTAGAGAAACCAAGATATATATTTGATCCCAAATCAAACTGAATTTTGTGTATATACTTGTTTTTGGTTTGTAAAGAGTTTTTTTGTTTTGTTTAGTGTGTGTGTGTGTGTGTGTGTGTGTGTGTGTGAGAGAGAGAGAGAGAGAGAGAGAGAGAGAGAGAGAGAGAGAGAGAAAGGGAGACTTGATTCCCAACTACCCAATTATAAGTGTTGCTCACTCTGGAACTTATTAACAAAGGGGGATTTGGGGATCATCTTCTCCAGTGAGATTTGAATGGGAAGAAAAAAAGGAAAGAAAAGAAACAGCTCTGAAGGAGAGTGAATAAAGTAGCCTCCCAAAGTTCTGACTTAACCTATCTATGACTTTAAAAAATCCTACAACATTTAAAATATTTTAACATGTTGGAATTATTCTTAATTAAATATTTAATCCTTTTCCTATGAAAACTTGTTTATGTTTAGTATACATATTTAAGATGGGCTGCACAGTAAAGAAAAAAAGAATTGAGTTTGGAACTAGGAAGAGGAAATAGTTTGTATGTGAATTTCTCATCTCATAACCTCATGTATGCTTTATCATAATCTCATGTCCTCTAAATTGATTTTTAAGACTATAAATCATGTGTGAAATTTCTTCTGATAAAAAATGATAGAAAAAGCCCAAAATTCTCCTTTAATCTCTAGGAATAAGCACTGTTCATTCCAGTGTGATGCTGCTTTCCCTGACCTTTTTCTATGTATTTAAGAGTAGCATCATATATACAGGCACACAGAAAAATAGAGAGCATTGTTTTTTATGTGTTTTAATACAAAATATGTCATACTGTCTATATTGTTGCCAGTGGCTTTTTTTATATAACTGAACAGTGTGTTCTGAAGATGTTTTGCTGTTAGAAACTTACATGTGTTTATACTATTGCATAATATTCTACACTGTTACTATATGGTCCTTGGTAATTTCCCAACTGTTACGTGTTTATGTTGCTTCTAATTTTCTCTGTAACACACAGTCTCCCACAGTCAATATTTTATATATTTTATGCATGTTTCTTTGAATACAGCAGAGTTCCTTTCTCTAGGCTGGGAATTTAGAAATTTAACTTCTAATAACAGAATATCAACACCAAATGTTAAAAAAATGATAAAAGAAAACTTTTAGCTAGGTATTAGATAGTAGTTTCTACTCCTAATAGTTACTGCTCTTTCCAGTTTTCATTTCAGGTACAAGAAACTCTCCTTGTCTTTTTTCTTTACTTTTTCTTTTTTGCAGTACTGGGGGTTGAACCCAGGGCCTCTCACCTGCATGCTTTGCAACAGCTGGACCACTGAGCTGCGCCCCCAGACCCCTTTTTTTTTTTTTTTCTTTTTGAGACAGGGTCTCACTAAGTTACAAAGACTACCTTTGGTCTCGAACTTGTGATCCTCCCGCCTCTGCCTCCGGAGCTGCTGGGATTACAGGCGTGCACCACCGCGCCGGACGCTTTACTCATCTTTTAACCAAAAGATATGGACTAATATGTCCTAGGTCTCTCTCTGCTTCTAAGTAATTTTATTCTAACATGCTTCCTCTTTTAAAACACCTTAGAAATAAGATAGTGAGACATTAATCAAAACTTCATTTAACTGAAATGTGGAAAATGAAGTTGGATCTTGTCAAAAACAATATTTACCTTTAAGTAGGTACCTGACCTTTCAAGTTCAGTGTTGTCAGTAAAGTCCAAACAGGCTTAGCACACATTCTTAGGGATATAAAACAATTTTCGAGTCTTATCTATCCTTTGAAATTAGTACTGAGACTTGGATTGCCCTTTCACCTAGCTATTTCTCTTCTTGGAATTTATCTCATAGGAATGTCTGCCACAATGAGTAAAAGGCTGCATTCATTTATTCACTTATTCACTTTTTCATTTGGCCATTGCTGTTTATTGAACCCACATTTTGTACAGGGAACTTTTCCACAGAAGTGACCCAGACAAATGGGTTTCCACTCTTGGCACTTACATTCAAGTCAGCAATCATCTACTGTACATGACTCAGTGAGAAAAGCAAGTGACAGAGTAATAGAAGATTAACATCCTGCTGTGTGGAGGAAACACAAGGAAGAGGGATGTGCTTGTGCGTGTGTGTTTATATGGATCTGTAGGTACATGTGCAAAATTTTAGAAATCACCTTTATCAGTGACAATTCTTCAAGGCATATCCAGGTCAGATAGTGTACAACTTGGCTTTTACTTGTTCCTTTATACATTTTGGTGTTCTTTGAAAATTTTCACGAGCTTACATGACTTTTATAACAAATATTTGGAAAGGGAAGTTTTACACTAAAAGTAAAATATGGCCCATGTAAATGTTGACAGTGAAAGATGTCAACAATGTGCTGTTAAATGAGAAAAGACAGATGCAGAATCATTTTTAGTGCAATTCCACTTTAAGTGTAATGTTCTTTATTGAACACTTATTTATGTCAGGCACATATGGTTGCCTAGAATGCACCACTGAATAAACACAATAAGTAAATAAACTAAATGTATAAATATTAGATGGTATAGAGCTCCATGAGGGGAAAAAATGAGGCCAGGAGATATAGTATCAGAATGGACAGGGATGGTGAGAGTTCAGTTTTAAATGGAATGGCCTGGAAATCCTTATAAGGAAATTTGAATCACTACCTAAGGGAGAGGAGGGCAGAGCCATTCACGTATCTGGAGGAAGAATGTTCCAGGCAAGGGGAACAGTATATGAAGTCCTAAGAAGGGGTATGTGTCTGGTTTAGTTGGGGAATAACAAGGAGCCCATGGAACAAATGGGCTGGAGCCCAGATGAGTCAGCAGAGGACTTGCAGTCATGCTGGGAGAGGAGGAAAGGCGAGGTCAGAGGGTGGAGCCCACCACATCCTGGTCAGACACCCAGGACTTGGCTCTTCTGTAGATGAAATGGGAAGTGACAGAAGGGTTTTGAGTAAGGGGTGGATGTGCTCTGACTTGTTTTACCCGAATCTCTGTGCCTGGTGTTTTCTAGATAGGCCAAAGCGAGTAGGGAGCAGTGGGTATGGAGGAAGCACAGATGCCAGCCAGGGGGATTACAGTCATTTAAACAAGAATGTTGGTGGCTTCTCCCAGGTGGCAGTGCAGGCTGGAAGAGGAAAGATTCAGGAAATATTTTGAAGACAGGGCCAACAGATTTGATGACAGATGAAGGGTGTGAGGGGAAAAGAGATGCAGAACTGATTCCAAGGTTCTGGCCTAAGTGACTGCAAGGATTGCATTACCATAGTGAGCTGGAGTTTAGCTCTGTTGATAGAGTGCCACTCTGCACTCTCTGAGGTCCTGAGTTCGATTCCCAGCACTACAAAAACAGGAGAAAGGCCTGGCAACCCACTTCTAAAACAATCCCAAAACAACTAGCCATTGAAAACCCTGTAAGTGTCACTATGAGTCAGAACCGAACTCCTAACAAGAAGTCTGTAGGTGGAGCCCAGTTGAGAAGATAAGATCAGGAGCTCACATCCAGACTACGTGGGCCATCCAGTGGACCTCCAGATGGAGATATCTAGTCATCATACACAAGAGCCTGAGTTCTAAGGAGATGTCTGGACTGGAGCTAGAAGAATGGGAGTCATCAGTGTATGCATAATATTCAAATCCGCGAGTCTTAAATGAGATCCTAGGAAGTGCCTATAGATCAGGGAGAGTTCCAGGGGCTGTGTCTTAGGCGTACACCTGCACCAGTGAGTGTATGTTTATTTTTAGAGCATAAAAATAATCATAAGGGATATATATAAGATACGTCAGTGGATTATAAGGATTTCATTTCACTGTATGTAGTTCAGTGTTGTTTGAATTTATGATTCTTATGGGCTTATAACAAAAATTATTGTTTGAATTTTTATGATTCTTATAAGAAAAAATGTCATGCTTCAGAGGCTTAGAGGATGTTAGCCAGTGGGTTGGGAATCTAAACATATCTTTGTCAGAAACATTGACTGTCAATGTTTCGCTTTTATAAAAGTTGAATGGTAAGACAGCATTAGCTGTGTAACTGATTTAATTCCTGGATAATTACCCAGACACAACAAACTGCAATGCATATTATATTGAGAAAATAGGGAGTAATATTACTAATCTATATGTACAGAATATTTGTGAGTCATATATAAATATATGTTAGTATATTTAAAGCGAACCTAACTTTTCAGACTTTAACTTACTTGGATTTTATCTGGTTGAGTACGTGAACTAGAAATACTTAATGTCTCCTGTGCCTTACTTTATCATCCTCCCCAAGAAAGTGATAATTTAGTTGGACGTAAAACTAGATTTAGGAATCTAGATAGGAATGCTGTTAGGATGCATGGGAATAGTTTACAATGTTACACTAAGTTCTAGGGCTGTGCTGACCAGTATGTAAGCTACTTGCTCCATGTACCTAGAGTATTTGAAATGTGGTCAGTCCACATTGTGAGATGCTGAAGTGCAAAATATACCTGGACTTCAAAAACTTAGTATGAAGAAAAGAATGTTCACCATCTAATTTATAAATTTTATATTATTTGCCAAAATGATAATAATTTAGATACAATGGATGTAATAGAATAATTAAGTGAATTTCACCCTTTCACTGTTTTACTATGGCTACTAGAGAATTAAAAGTTACATATATAGCTTGTATTATATTTTTGGGGGGCAGTTCTGGGCTACAAAAGAGATTTTTATATATGCCATGAGCAAGGAATTTTTTTTTTACATTTTTAAATGGTTAAAAGGAAACCAAAGGAAGCATAATATTTTGTGCCATATGAAAATTACAGAAAATTCAAATTTCATCATCATAAGTAATTCTAATGCTTTTCATTAGTGGACTTGCATTGTAAAAAATTGTACTCAATTGATACTGTCACATTTTTAATTTTGTCAGTAAAAGTTTATGAACATCTATTTTCTCTATAGTTCTATAAATACCTACATAATACAGAAATCCTCAGTTTGGGTACTCTGCCTACAAAACAAGAACTGACTTTCTGGCCTTCTGCAAAAGTTTTTTGAGTCCTCTGTAGGATTAGGTTCAAGTACTGGGCTGTGCATATTTATTGTTGGCTGTCCTTGCCAAGTCCCTTATAGTCCAAGTGTCCCACAAAGTCCAAGGTGGTTTTGTCATTTGTAACTGAGGATAGTAGCTCTGATTTTAGAGTTGTTGCAGGATCAAGTGAGAAATTGTGTATCTAAGGGCTTTGTAAATGGTAAAGTTCTGTATAGGGGTAAATTATTTTCTAATGTGTTTCAACCTCAATACCAAAATCACCATAAGAACAAGCGGGAAAATAGGTTCAGATTTTACTTCGTCCTGACTTGGTAAAGGTAATGTGCACACGCCTTCAATGAGATGTGCTAAATGCATATGTGTCACTGTTACTAATAGCCCTTTCCTGTGCTCTTTACTTGAAGTTGAACGAAGAAGAAGATTTAACATAAATGACCGCATTAAAGAACTAGGTACTTTGATTCCCAAGTCAAATGATCCGTGAGTACAATTGCATGTTAATCTGCATCATATATTTTTTATATATTCATATTTTCTCATACGTTGCAAAGTATGTAGTTATAAAAATTAAAGAAGTCCTCTTCTCCCTTTGATTCCTTTTCTAAATACTTCTTAAACATTTCTTTTGGTTAATTTTACCAAACAAAAATTTCAAGAGAAAATGCACTGAATTCTACAAAAGGATTATTGTACATGTGATGATTAGCTTTGGGTGTGAGGAACTGGAATTTTGAAATCCAAGAATCCTTGGCAATTCTGAGCTATTAGAAAAAAATTCTTTAACAGACATGCAGTACAAGATTTCAGTAACTGTTAAATGATGATTTGTAGACTATGTACTCTGACTTGTATGGTATTTCTAAACAGGCACTGATGAGCAAATATTGGAAAAATCAAGTTCAATGATATTCAGACACAAAAGGTCAATTGTTTTTATGAAAACTTGCATACTCTTTGCATGTTTTACCAATCTAGAAAAAAAGAGTAATGTTTAATCATCTTATTAAGTACAAGTGAGTTAATTTGGGTTTCAGCCTTTGGTCTCCTTCTGACTCCTCTCTTAGAGATAACAGCATAAAGATAATTTCCTTAAGTCTTTCTTACAGCCTTCTAGCTACCTGCAACATCAGCAGATAGGACAACAAATACACAATTTTTATCCATTAGAAATAGGCCCATTTGAAGTAAAGAGCTAAGAGATGTATACATTTTAATGGCTCCCACAGGCATTCTACGAAATTAGCCTTCAATATGACCTTTTAGTTATCTAATAAAATGTAAAGATGCAATCAAGCATTATTCATGCAAGGCTTATTAAGTTTGCTATTCACATTATTGTCTAGGAATTTGTAGCAAAATAAAATAAAATTATTGCCTCTTGTGAAGAGCTTTTGATGAATGTTCAAGCACAATTTCCATCTTCAACACTTTGCTTTCTGAGATCTCAAGGAAAGGCATTTTCAAACTGGAAACATTCAAATTCTCAGTTCTGCAGCACAAATTTATCCTACTAAAGGGCTGTGACCTTCATTTCCTATAGTCAGTCTTGCATGATAGTTGAAATTGAATTCCCATTTTCCTGTTCTTTATCAGCTTTCACTTTTTAGCATATTCTTTTAAACTGTAGCATGTGAAATCTCTTTAGTAACATATTATGGAATTAGGGGGCTGTCATGAAAGCCTGTTTTGCATATCTTCTTTCTCCATTGTATTAGGATACTTAGGTGTTTATAATCTGAACTGATAATGGATCTTTCATTGTAGGCATTGTTTTAAGATAAAACAGAGTATATTTCTG
>VMDO01009571.1:38520-76597 GCA_007922755.1 Pedetes capensis | reverse complement strand
TCGCCTGCTCTAGGCCATCAGCCCCACAGCCAAGAGCCTGGCCTTGTTCTCTATGGCAGTACAGCAATGCAGAAGCCGCAGCTCATCAGGACTGCAATGCAATTGCACTCCTCATGCCCTCCATGCACTGCTTGGGTCTCTCATTAAGCTGAGCCCACTTCTCAGGTGGTGATGCAGAGGGGATGTCTCTGAGTTCATATGGAGCACTGAAAAGGAAACCAATGGTCACTCTCACAGATGCCTGCTCTTGATATCATCTCATGGACATAGTGGCGGCCCAGAGTCCTGGACTTGAACTTGTTGGGACACACAGGGTTGGACCGAGGGGAGCTGGCTCTTTGCCAATGTCTGTCCTTGACAAGACACATGTCAGTTTGTCAAGGAAGGCTAATGCCTTGGATTCTTACTCCCAGTGGACATTTAGTGACTCTTGAAATTGAGGAAATTGTTAGCTGAGGATCCTACAGAGGCCACAAGCATTAAGTGTGTCTAAGTCAAATAAAGAGACTGTCACCTTTTTGCTGACAGAGCTCTGGCTTCCCCATCCTCCCCTTTGCTACCAGTCCCCTCCTGCAAGGGCACTTTATAGGAGTAATCAGCAGGGTTCATAAGCTAGTGCAACAGTTTGCATGCCAAATGCCGCCCCCCAAAAGTTCCATATGTAAAGTGCTTCTTCCCCAGAATGGGACAACTAGGGGCTGGGGCCTTGTGGGAGGTCCCGAGGCCTTGAACACATGCCAAGGAAGGGGACTGCGGGACCCCAACCAGAAATGTCTTTCATTCCGCTTCCTTGTGTGAGATGTAAATGATTTGTTTTGCCACACACTCTTGCCAGGATATGTCACGCTCAACAGAGGCCCAGAGACATGGGCCCTCCTGATCTTGGACTGTTACCTGCAGACTAAGCAGCTAAATCTACTTTTTCCCTTTAGAAACGAATTGTCTGAGCTATTTCATTGTAATAACTTGAAGCTAATGAACGCAGGTAGTAAAGGTCATGATAAAGTATCATTCTTGGTTTTAAGAGTGTGCCCAAGGAAAAGGACACTGGTAAGGAAGGGAAGGGCAAAGACTGTTTAACTGGAACCTCCAGAGGCCTCCCTGAGAAACTGCCGCCATCACCTTCATTTTATTTTTGAGGCTCTAAGGGCATGGCCCTACAAATGAAACTGAATCCTTGAATGACTGCTTTGTAAACTTGATTAAGAGCATCACCACCATGGAGCAAGCTTGAGTGCAGACTAAGACACCTTTAATGGTTTGAGAGCCCATATTGAAAGGCGACTGCGGAGGGCCTACTTCCCACTCTCTGCATTTCATTCCCACCTACACACACACACACACACACACACACACACACACACTCACACACACACACACACAAAATCCCTGTTTGTACTCTTCTTTTGGGAACAACAGGCTGACCCTCAGAGAGGCCAAAGCATGACACAGAGCGGGACAAGGACCTAAGATCCTTCCAGCTCTTTCTCCCTACAGATTGTGAATACTGAAGAGAAGATAACTAGAGAACACGTTTCACCAAAACTACTGTGTGGTAGAAAATGACTTTCATTTTGGCATTCTAGCTAAGCAGGCTATGGTTGGGTTGGTATCTGGATGGGAGACTACCTGCAAATACCAGGAGCTATTGGCTAGGAGGAAGACCCGGCAGCCCACTCTTAAAACAATCAGCCATAGAAAACACTCTGAAGGGCAGAGAATCACTCACAATAGTACCAGGCATGGCATAATGTCAAGTAGTGTTTCATGTGTTGTATACATGTTCTCCATGAGTCGGACCAGATTCAGTGGCACCTAACAACAGCAACCCGGCCCCACACACTTATGGGGACTTATGTAATTTTTAAATGCACACTGATAATATCAGTTTGGTATTACATTACCCTCATCTAGCTGAACAAGGAGGAAATTTCCCCAGGACAGGCTGTGAATAATCAGGCCTCAAATTTGAGCATATCATTCGCAAGGAGACGGCCATCTGTTTGGAAATGGAAATGAGTGGCAATTCCATGATGATCTATAGGGGAATGAGATTCAGCAGCTAGTAGAGTGCAACAGGGAAACCAAAAGCATGGCCTAAGACCATTCAATTCAATGTGCAAGGGGGTCTTGACTAACACTGCCATAGAGGAAAAGGGGTGCTCGCCTACTGCTGTACTTCAGCATAGACCTGCTCTAGGGACCAGCGGACCAAGTGGAGGTGAGGCACCCTCTGTATCTGGGAGCACACCCAAGTAGCCAGCACAGAAGATGGAACAGACCAAAGCCGGCTGGGGGCAGGGGAAGGAGGAGAAATCAGGGCGCCACCAACCTAGGCCAGGCCAGCCTGCATATGAGGTACAATCACTCAGGAGCCCACATGACTCAGGCACTTTTGGTAATACCCAAAATTGCACTAACTGAAGGCTTCCATTGACCAGAGTAGAGAGGGTAGCAACAGACCTCCCCTGTCCTCAGGACTGGGATAGGAGGTAGGATCTTGGACTCTGGACTCATGCAGGAATGCGAACCATGGTATGATGTGGTGGCAGCAGCAGACAGGACTCTTTTCTGGGAACCTGAAACATAGGTAAGTGCATGTGGAAGAAAGAGAGGAGCTGGGCGCTAGTACCTATCCCCTCCCACACTGTTGGCCAGGGCTCCCTCTCCAGACTGGCTGGGCGTCACCTTTGTGACATCACATGACAAACAGAGGAGCTGGTGACTTGAGCACATGGTTGCCCCACGACTGAGACTCTAGAACTCTGTGGACAGTATATATAGGGCCTCACCACTGGGACCAGAGACCTTTTGACTCCCTAGCTCGGTGATTAGCACTCTTGGGTACAACATGTTTCTGATGGCAGTGTAGTGCCACGGCCAGGCAGAGGATGGAAAAGGATTATGAAGACAAACTGGCCCCAGCTCTTGGCAAACAGCCAGCAAACGAGGTCCCATTAAATGCTCCACCTGAACCAAACGTGGAGGCAAGAGAGGCTTTGGAGCCAAATGGTGACAGAGCCATGAGACAACATCCAGCCTTGCAAGAGAACCTGCAACCAGAAGAGCCAAACCAGCATGCGGCCATGGAGGAAGGTGACAATGACCTTGTGGGGCTGCCCTTCCCCAGAAAGCTGTGGGCAATAGCTGAGAACCAGGCCTTTAATTCTGTGTGCTGGAATGACATCGGAGACGGTGTGATCATCCAGGTGGACCGCTTCCAGAGGGAGATTCTTCACCGCAGAGGCCCAGAGAAGATTTTTGAGACAGACAGCCTGAAGGGTTTCATTCACCAACTCAACCTCCACGGGTTCAGCAAGATAGGCCCACGTAACACGGCAGGTCACCCTAGGAAGAGCAGGAGGACAATGGTAAAGTAGAAAGCATTTCTGTTTCCCACCTTCACCACTCGAGCATCTTCATTGGTCCCCCAGGTAAACGATGTACTGTAAGGGCCTCATTCCCTTGGGGAGCACGTTTACCAGGAGAGATCACTTCCTGAAACACCAAAGTGTAGACTTTGAAAGCATAGTGTTTGCCCTTCAACTACAGCCCCCTTAGAGATGATGTGAAGGGAAGACGACTCCGCTAGGGCAACTAATGACATATATGTGTACTAGCACCTTACCTGATGGTTCATTTGCCTTTAGGGAGGTCGTGCTGGAGGGCATCATGACCCCTCCAGCACTTAGAAAAATATTTTCTCCATCACAAAACAAGACCATTGTGTTTCTTCGGTGGGAATGCAAGTCACATTTTGTCCTAGAATTGCTAAAATATTTCACTCTGTTTCAGATTTACTGCAACTGCAATTTTCAGAGAGGCAAGCCGGGGCTCCTTCAGAATATCTGGAGAAAAGGAGAGAGCCAAAGCCCTGCTTCCAAAGTGACCTTCATACCAACTCGCCTCAGAAACCCTGCTCGAGAGTCTGGGGTACCAACTCAAAAGAGAAAGCAGCTGGAAGCTACCAGATGCTCCCCACGATTCCATAAACATGACCAAGAGGATGAGAAGGCCCAGAAGGAAGTCCCCAATGACCCAGGACCCAGAGACAGCCCATCCTTCATGTTCTCTGGTGTCTGGGCGATGAGCAGTGTCCCTGAACATCCCTCTGAGAATGGGCTCCCTCAGGAGCCCAGTGCCCCAAGTGGGGAGGGCACCTCTGGGCATAACATATTTGTACCTCCAGCTGCTGCTGGGATGGAAGGTGCAGGGGAAGTGCCCGATAGCTCCTCAGAATACCCTGATGATGGGCCCATGAAGTCTCTGTACAACACTTGCTATTCCATGATCATGGCCTCTCTCTTGGCCATGGCCCCAAATGAATCCTCCCATGATGATGATGAGGAGTCCCCAGCTTATAAGTATGTACTCTGTGAGCCGTTAAAGGCCAATCCACGTCCCTGAACTCAAGAGGCCACTGAAGACTGAGAATCAGCAGTATTTTCCAAGTATGAACCCGTTTTCCATCTTATAAAAACTCTCTGGTGTTAAATAAACTGTCTAAACGAGAGTTGCGTGTCTGTATTCTAGCTAACGTTCTGCACTGTTCCTGTGTTCTTGGTGCACACACCCTGTTTCCCCTTGCCCTCTTCCATCTACAGAGGCAGCATGTCCACATACTCAGCAAAGCACTCAGATAGACCATGCTGAGGGGAAGCTCATGAACACCAGGTTCCTGTCACTTGCCTGCTGCCAGGAGATAGAAGATTCTGGCTCCTGACCTGAGGATATCACCATACCCTACTCACGTAGCTTCAAAGAGGAGATTCCTTCCCTATGAGGCCTCTCACCCCCAAATCAATGTGATGAGAAATTTTCCAATTGGCAGCTGAGGGTCTCTAGCCCAATATCCAGCAGCCTGGCAAAGAGGTCCACATACAAATCAGGTTGCCATTCTCTGCCAGGAGGAAGGACTACTATATCCTGATTCCCTAGAAACAGGCCATCCAGCCGCCCTATAGGTGTGGGGACGCTCCTGATCCTTACAGGTAACAGCCACTAGAATGTCTGCTAAAGTCTGATGGAAAAAATTCCTACAAAATAAACAAAACTACGTGTCTCTTCTCCAACGTCAACCTCACTGCATCAGAGTATTTAGGATCCTGGTTGGATATGAAGTAGCTGGGTACACAATGGCTTCATGAAGCCAGGGAGCCTTTTCCACAGAGCAAGAGTAATGTAAAAGAATAACTGACTGCTCTGCTTCTGTGTCTGATGTCCTCTTCACCCAGGGTTCACCAGGACCTGAGTGGCTGCTCACTCCCTGGCAATATCCAATGCCTGGGCCCAGACCTGCCATAATGTTCCCTGGATGATGTTCATACATTCCATGAGCTTTGACTGGAACACAGAAATGGACAGCACATAAGGCAGCTCCAACACTAAACAGTTATCACAAACACATTTATTTGTACAATCGTGAAGGCAGCGGGACAGAGTAGCAATGCCTAGGCATTTCCTAGCAGGTTCTGCTTTTCCCTAAACATCAAGGTTCTTCAAACATTATCAATGATCCCAAAGACCCACTGAGTGATGAAACTCTCATCCCCTGCATCCCCTCATGTGCACATTTAGGTCTGTCAGGGTCTGTGAGTAGCATTCTGTAAGGCAGCAGCAGTTCAGAGTTAACTTGATTTTTATAGGTCTGTGCCACGGTGGTGAATCAATAGAATCGATGGTACCATGATCCATGCAGCTGGGTTGTCAGCAACATTCCCCTCAAGAGCTCACACTGGTCACACTTCATGTCCCAGAGGGATCAGGTGCTCTGGGATGTCTACCTGGAATACATCCTTCCTTCCTTTCCGAGGCAAGGGCTCCAGTAACTACCTGGGATTTGAAATCACAGTCAGGTACTTCTGCTTCAGGTTGGTCAGTACAGCTTGATTTTCCAGTTCCACAACCTCGTCAGGAGCTAAGTTTTCCGGGCACTGCAAAGTCTCCCCGATATCAATGAGCCCTGTACACAGAGAGGAACACACAGATGACTGTCCCTTCCATAAAGCAAGGTTGCTTGTGTAACAAAAGGTTCATTAAAGTTACGACTTCTAGAGACCAAGAGATCCCCCAAATGACAAGAAGTGAGCTGAATTCCCAGTGAACACTGGGCACATGGCGAACTCAACTCAGGGAATCCCGGGCCAGGCTGATGCATGGCTCCAGAAATGAAGGGGAGCGGGGTCTGTCCTCAAGGAAGACACACAGGAGACGGGTGACTCCCCGCAAGACTGCTGCCCAGGGCGGGGGGCGGGGAGAGTGGGCAATTACATACTGAAAGGGCACCAGTTGCAAGTTGCATCCAGGGAACTTATAGCCAACAAGACTGCAAAGAAGGTCACCAGGTACAATGCCGACGCAAGACCTCAACCACCAAGAGGTTAGGGGTCCTGCTCAGTCTTCAGTGTGTGGTGTGGGTGCGATGGGCATGGAAGGCCGGTGGCCTGACTCCAGAGGCCTCTAAACTGGCTCAGTGTCAGTGCTGTACACCCTCCTGTACACACCCACTCAAGGCCAAACCCCACACTTGGCCATGGCCCTGACCCAGCCTTTCAGAACACGAATAGGAACTGAGGTCCAGAGTGGAGAAATTAAGTACCCGAGACTGTGGAGCCTACACCTACAGACCCCCAGCCCAATGCCCTCAGGGCCCGTGGGAAGGTGAGCTGCTTAGGGAGACACAGCCAACACGCCTGGTCCCACACAGGAAAACAGAAGCCACAACCCCCCCAACACCATCACATCCTGGTGGTGTCTGCATCCTGTTCGGCACATCCACACTCACCAGCTACCACTCCTCAGCCAAACCAGAGCAGGGCCCGAATCTGCCCGGGGGTCACCCCCAGCCTCTCCTGCAACAGTTCGCGCCAGGCTTCATCTTCCCAGTCCCTGTGAGCAATGCGGATAGCAATGGTACAGTTGTGATGGCTGATCAGCAGGGGATGCCAATGTGTTTCCAGGGTCTTGACTTGGTTTAAGACAAAACCAGCATAAGGCTGGCGGAAGGAAAGGCAGCCAAACTTCATCTTCCTCCAGCTCCCTGGACCTAAACACAGAAGCACGTCACAGCGCAGGCCTTCAGGCTCCAAGCCAGAAGGCCTAACCTTCCCCATATGTCTCCCAGGTGCCCTGAAACCCCACTGACCTCAATAGTGCACTGCTTCTGCCTGTCACCACACAGGCATTGACACCCTGCACCACAACAGGCTGAACATGAGGGGCTGGCATTCAGGCGCCCCGGGCCTATCTGCTGAGTCGGGGGGGGGGCGGGCCTGAGGGAGTAGGATGGGGACAGGCAGAGAAAAGCACAGGCAGGACAGTGTGTGGTGAGAGCTATAAGAGAAGTCACTGAGCCCTAGGGGAACAGTGGAGGGAGGGCCCACTTGGCCTCATTGGGGATTCAGAGCTTACTGGGCTCTTGTTAGCAGAGGGATAGTCTTGGCTCTGCTACTTTTCTGCCTGCCCACATCACCCCCACCAATACTCTGAGCTCCCTGACCCTACCACCCCCAGTGCTGTGGGTCCCTATCTGTCTGGCTCTGACCTCAGGCTACTGAGCATAAATCGTTGGTATCCAAACTCAGCTCATCTGTCCGGATGGCTCGTGATCTCAAGTGGCCTTGTGTGCCCTCTCACTCCATTTTGGTGCCATGCTCTTCAAGCCCCTTGCGCCCCCACAACGACCTGGGCTGAAGGTAAATAGTGATGAGAACACTAGCCAGCCCCTGCACCTCCAATCCAGGCACTCCTGCACCTCCTATGTGCCAGGCCCTGGGCTGGCAAGGATCTTTGGATGATTGAATTTAATCCTTAAATGGCTCAGCAAGGTCAGTGCCTCTGCTAGATCCCCTCTGCGGCTGAGGAGGAGGTGCTGAGTAATGAAGCGAAGGCCCAGGGTGACAAGGGCCTGGTTTCATGCATGTCCTGCCCACCTATCTGCCTCACCCATGAGTGATGGTTCTGCTTTCCAAAGACAGTGCCTGCTCACCTACCATCATGCAAAGGTTGTCCTGTGGTGCCGCACCTGCTTCCACCCCCTCTCTCCCTCCTCTATAATCCTACAAGGAGATACCCAAGAAGAGCTCTCTGCACTCAGCCTCTACCTACTGCCTGAACTTCTGCCCCCACCACATGATCCCCTCCCTTTAGGTACTTTCCCCTCCACACCACTCACATGGGGTGCAGCACTGACAGTCTGTCTTCACATCACTGTCAGCTGCACCTTCTTGGCTGACCATCCTTCCTAGGCATCCGTGGTGGCTATCTGCCTGCTCTGCCTCCCACCACACAGGCCATGCCTTCTTCAGCTCAGCCTCACTTGGCCAGGTCATCAGAGTCAGGATTACCAACCACTGCCCCCACCAAATCCACTGCACTGGCCCCTCTGTAGGTAGGATCACCACCTACCCAATGTTCACTTTCTAGGTGTAGTAGGTCTCTGCCTTCTCTTTCCCACACCCAGGGCCTACACTGCACAGCACACTATCTGAAATCTACTCTGAGTCTTGTCTCTTTCCATCACCTCTCTGGCCACCATCCCAGTCCAAGCCACCCCCATCTGCTGCCTTGTCAAGTGGTATCCCATTTGGCCTCCTGCCTCAGAATTCACACGTTGCACTCTAGTGTCCATGTTGCAGTCAGAATGACCTTGGTACAGGGACAACCAGATCACCACTCCTCTGCTCAAACTTCCTGAGTGAGGGCTCTTGCCCCAAGCAGGACAGAAATTGCCCCTTTTCACTAGGGCCCAAAGGGTCCCTTGTCACCTGGCTCCCACCCTAGCCATCTGCTCTTCACCTCCCTCATTCACCACCCTGAAGGCACACTGGCCTCCTTTCCACCCCAGCAACAAGCTCTCCTTGTTCCTACCTCATAGCCTCAGTCAGCTGCTAAGGGTTTCATTGTGCTCCCTTAAAATTCACTTGTTGAAGCACTCATATGCAGCACCTCAGAATACAACCTTATTTGTAAGGACAGGATCATCACAAAGGTAAGCAAGTGAAAAGGAACATTAGGGTGGCCCACATCCAGTATAGGTGGCATCCTTATAAAAACGGGGAATGGACATAGGGAGGAGGTCATGCAAAGGTGAAGGCAGAGATCAGTGTGCTGCTTCTACCAGACACCAAGTGCCAATGATTGTCAGCCAGCCACCGCCCACCAGGAGACAGGCATAGAGCAGATTCTCTCTCATGAACCACAGAAGAAACAGACCCATACAGGTACCTTGGTTTCAATTTCCAACCTCCACAAATGAGAGACAATCCCTTTCTTTTTTCTTTTTTGTTGGAAATGAACATGACTCTTCAAGGCTCATGAGACAATACATTTCTGGTCTTTGAACAATAAGCTTAAGCTGTTCCCCACACATCTCCACAGGGTAGGGCCTGGATTTCCACTGACCAGCACATCAGGCATGTTCTTTCTGTCCTGTATCCTGTTCTGGCTTACTTTTCACTACCTCTAGGGTATCCCATTGTTGCTTGTCTCACAATTTACTGAACCATTGATCTACTGGTGGAGGGTTAACAGTCTTTTTCACGTCTTCTGCCACTAGAAATGACATTCCACTAACACTCACCTGAGATCCATTTAAGAGGGTCAGATAGCATGTGTCTCTAAGATTGTGACACATTCCACCAAAAAGCCTTTTGGATACCCACTGTGTGCACCCCAGCAGCCAATTGTGCCATTCTCTCATAAAGTTTTAGGCCCTGATTGTCATCATTCTGCTGCTGGGCAACAAGGATTGCCCTACTCCTCAGATGGGGATTACTTATGAGGCAGACAGAACGTCTCTCCTGGGACCTAGCCACTTCTGTTTCTTCTACTGGGAGATGAGACCAGAATGAAGGTCTGCCTAATTCTTGCCACTGAGCTTCTCTGCCAACCTTTTTCTCATCAACACCACAAAATCACAAGAATCAAACATGCACTGCACAGGTGGGTCCCCAGTGAAAATGGATGTAACTGTAAAGGCAAGAAGGTAGCTGAACACCCTCCTGCCTGGTGCTGCAGAGTACCTGCCTTGTGGCTCAAGGAGGAAACGGCCTTCTGCTTGTCTCTGCTCCTTCACCTACACAAGCAGAAGGGAGATAAGGAGAAAAGTTCAAGAACAAGGCAGCAATGCTGGCTAATGGCAGCAAGGTTTTGTACACAATGAGCACTGGAGACCAAGAAGAGCTAGAGGGCCGGTCTTACGGGGAACACACACATACCCATCATTGAGGGCTTCCTTTTGCTAATCCCAACATTAGGAACCTCCTTCCCTGTCTGGGTGAAGGACCACATGATGCACCCCCTCAGCAGGGCAGAAATCCGTTCAGTAAGCTCTGTAAGTGGATCAGGTTCTTATGTTGAGCGTGCAGGATGGAACCGGAGAAAAATGACACCTCCCCTTGTATGGTCCCAAGGCAAAGGTTTGGGAGGGGGTGCCAAATCCCATTGCCCTCAATATAATCCGGGGCAGAGCATACAGGGGCAATGCCACAGGCCACAGTGCGGCGTCTCAGTGCCCTCCCAGTCTAAGTGACAAGGAGAGGCCGGCCTGTGCCTGGGAGCACACTACGGTTTTAGGGCCGGACAACAGGTCGCCTGCTCACACAGGTAGGAGAGAGGGTGCGACAGGATGGGAGGAAGGTGGGGTATCCAAGGCAGCCTCAGGTCTGCCCTGCAGGGGTCCCAAGCCCCAGAGTCAGGGAAACCCCAGCCCACAAGGATGGCCTGTGGAGGGCCGATGCACACAAGCCCGGCCCACAGGGGTCCAAGTTCCCTTAGCAGAGGCTGGCCTCACGACCTTCCGACTCTGGAGCCCTCGCCTGACTCCGGCCTGCGACCACGGGGCGGGAGTGTTCCTTGTCTTCCAGAGATCAAGCGAGGCCTCCAGCGCCACGAGGAATGCCCCCAACCAGGACCGGAAGGCCACGGAAGAGGAAAGCGCCCGTCCAGCGCAGCTGCCGATATCTCCATAGGGGAACGCAGGCAGCCAACGAATGCCAGGGCACAGGCACTCTGGCGCCTTAGCGCAGGCTCAGATGCCCTTACAAAAGGCGTAAGCAGGCGAGTACCGAGTACCGACGCACATCCCCGCCCTGCACGTATGTACGCACCCCCCACGCACGCACGCACGCACGCACGCACGCACGCAGCGTATGCGGGCAGCCAGCGCCTCTGTTTCCTGAGTACTAAGCCACGCCCTCACGTACATCGCACGCAAGGGCCATTAGCAGGTGGTGTGGCAGTTCCGGCAGTTCCGGTGCCTGAGGCGCACTAGTCCCTCAGGTGTCGGTCAGGGCGGCGGCCTGGAGGGCGGAGGAGAAGGGGGAGAGGGAACCAGGGCCCGGTGGGAAAAAGAAGGGGCAGGGTGCGGCAGCCAAATGGAGTGTCAGGGTGGGGCTAAAATGAATGCCTGAGGAGGAGTTCACGGTGTAGCACTTCGCGCTGAGGCGAAGTGGGGACGGGGCTGGGAGTGCTGAAGTAGCTGTTAGGAGAGGAGCTGTGGGAACAGCAGAGCAGTGGCTGTGAGCGTGAGGCCGGCGTCGGTGGTGGAGCTGGGGGTTACCTGGCAGCAGTTGGGGGGTCTTGGAAGGAATAGGGCGGGGATGAGAGTGCTGCGGCCCAGTGGAGGTGGGACCTTGAGTGCCGGGGTTGACTTTGGGGGGAGGCTGTGTGGAGTGAGGCGGGGTTTGAGCGGTTGGTCCTCTGTGAGGGCCTGGTTGGGGGGTGTGATGTAGTGCTGGGGGCGTGGTTGTGATGGTTCGAGCTGGACTTGGGGAGGGATTGGAAGGAGCAGGAAGTGGTTGGGAGTATCAAGCTGAGTCGGGGAGCAAAGCGGGATACGTGAAAAGCCGGGTGGATCTGCGCTTGCTTTGGAGGATTGAGGCGGGGCTTCATGAGAAGCAAGGCGGGCATGGAAATGTTGAAGCGTAGAGGTGGAAGGCCTTTGGGAGGAGCAGGGCAGAGCTGAGAGTGCTGAGGTTGGAGTTGGGGGCGGGGATTGTGGAGGAGCAGGGCGGGGCTCTGTGAGTTAGGAGTTGAGGGCGGGACAGTGTATGACGTGTGAACTTGGGGCGGGGCCTCGAGCGGAGCTTCGGCCAGAGTTAGCTGGTTTGCAAAGGGCTGAGTTAAGGCTTGGGGCGGGGCTGCCGAAGGCGCAGGGCTGACCTGGGAATCCTGAGGTTGGCCCTCCAGTCGTGGTGCAGGAGGAGCAGGGAGGCCCCCTGTGGGCTGAAGTAGGAATTAGGAGCGGGGATTGTGAATTTGAGGTAGGAATTGAAGGCGGGGCTGTGAATGTGAGGCAGGGTGGGGCGGGGCTGTAGGGTGAGTTTGTGAGTGCTGAAAGAGTTGGTGTGGGTCTGTGGGAGGAGCCTGGCGCGGTTGTGAGGGCTCCCGCTGGAGTAGGAGGTGGGGCTCTGCATGTGAGGTAGAGTTGGGAGCATGGCTAGGAGCCCTGAGGCCGGGTGGGTGCAGGGCTCGGCATGCTGCAAGTTCAGGTTGTGCGAAGTAGCCAGGTTTGGGTAGGACTGCCTGAGGAGTGGGGCAGCCCCAATGTTTGGGGTGTTCCAGGAAGACCTGAGTTCTCACTGTGGCAAAGTGCTGGGGGCCAAAGAGTTGGGCAAGAGTAGGCTGGACATGTGGGGAAGGCGTGGGGTGGGAGGCAGTGCAGAGCTGGGGTGAGGAGCGGGTAGCATTTGGGAGGAGGAGGAACAGCATAGGTGGAGCTATCGGATAAGATTCTGGGAAGGAGCTAGGTACACAGGCCTTCTGGAGATAAGAGCTGGGGCAGAGCAGGGAAGATCTTTGAGAAACCTGAGGAAAGAGGTGGTGGTGAGCCTGGGAGGGGAAGAGAGACTGGAGCTGGAGGAAGGGCCAGCAGAGCTGTAAAAGAACTCTGGGAGGAGACTACAAGAGGAGCAGGACAGAAGTGGAGGAGGGCACTTAGGGCATGTTGGCCTCCTCCTTATGCTAGAGGAAGAATTGCAAGGGCAGGACTTTCAGCAACCAAACCAGATCCTGAGTGTGTACACCAGGGGGCACCCCAGAAGCATGGAAGCTACAAGAAATGGGGAGACATGGTTGGGGCCCAAGGAATCCTGGACTGAGTCTTGCAGGGCAAGGCTGAATCCCCCAGGTGGACCCTCCTTTCTCCCAGCCCCACTGTCCCTAACTGCCAGTGGGGTTTGGACGGACAATCTCCTTAAATCCTATTTTTCAACACTGGAAAAAAAGTACCTACTTTTGTCTCCTACTGCCACCAAGATCGAAGTTGCCACAGTACAACCCAGCTTCCCCACCATTCATGCTTTTCCTCTCTTCCACATGCCAGATGGGGGCCCAGCCTTCCTTTGGGGCCACCAAGCTTTACTTCTGGGCTCCCTTACTGTGTGCTGCACTTCAGCTTGGGAGCCATGTTCTAGGTCCCTGCTTCTGAAATACCTGTAAGAAAAAATGCTTTTCCTCCCGAGTCCCTTTGGTTACTTCCTGAGGTCAGGCCCATCTTCTGGTGCCTGTGCTGTTGGCTGATCCTCAAGACCATCCTGTAAGACTCCTGTCTTTCCTCACCAGCCGGTTTTCCACACATTGGTTGGGTTTCAAAATTGCAAATCTGCCCCCATCGAGCCCCTCCTGAAAACCAACCAGACGTTCTTGTGTTAAAGTCCCAATACCTCAGTGTCATCCCCATCCACCTGTCTCCACCTTCATGATTTGTCTTGGGTCAGGATCATGCTGTATAGTCCCTGGTCCCTGACCAACAAGGCTCTACTTCCTTTAACACTGCACTTCCCACACCCTGAATGCCCCTCAAGCCCATCCTGGCAACCCCTATCCTTCAAGACACAACTTTAAAGTCCCCCTTGCTCCTCACCCTCAAGTGTTAGGTACTATTGTGTCTGAACTCTGGCTGCATTTTGTACCTTTCCTTATGCTTCCTGAGTTAGGCTCTTGTGGTCTGGGACTGTAAGCCCTGTCCCCATCTGTGTCCCTTTTGGGCTCCCAGTCCCTTGAAGGCAAGGCCTGCTATCCCTCATTTCTGTAAGATGGGTTCCTTACACACAGTAGCTGCTTAGTAACTATTCAGCACAAGGGACTGCTCTCTCTCCTTTTCCAGTGAAATGTACCTACTCTCTCTCCTGAGAAGTTGGAGGAAACAGGAAACCAGGAAGAGAGAGGAGGTAAGGGGAGAGACTTCCTTCTTAGGAGGGATCCTCAGGGCTGCAAGGGGGCCTTAAAGATCCCTGGCTGACTCTGCTTCCCATCCAGGAGGGCTGTGGGCCCTCCTGGGTATCTTCCCTTACTGGTTTCTGCCCAACCCCTGAGCACCTCCCGGGGGTTCAGGTTCTGAGTTGAGGATGCCGTCAGTGTGGGCTGCTGTTCTTCCTCTGTCCTGTTTGAAGAAATGGAACTTGCCTAAGGAGATGGATTCTCAAAGTACACGGAGGCTAGTGGGGAACCCCATAGCATTAGTATGTAAGGGAACCCTTTCCTGTCACTTCCAGCTGTTCCCACCCTGGCAAGTTTGCTGACAAGTGCGGTGCACAGTGCAACACAATCTCACCACAGTCTCACTGGGGATGAGGGAAGAGCAGAGGCGTGGCTTGTCATCTGATAAGGTGATGAAGTCCAAGGGTAGCAGCTGTAAGGCTAGTTCTCCAATGTACTGGTGGGTATGCTTAGAAGAATCTTCTCACCACATCACAGGTATGATGGGATTATAGTTGGCTGCTCCTATGAAAAGGTTCTAGTGCCTCTCTATCTTGATTTTCTTTATAAAAAAGTTGACACCAATGTTGGAAATGATCTGAATTCTGAACTCCAGGTCACATACTCTTCATCTGTTGCTTCCCTATCTTGTCTCATTGACAGGGTCCTCCCAGGGGCTCATTCCTACCTGCTCTGGTCATTTCCTGGAGGGTTTGCCTTCACCTCTGTAGACCTGTCCTCTCCCACCTACTGTGTGGCCCTTGCATGAGCACTGTGGAGCCCCCAGGCTGTGGGAAGCCCACTGCAACCTTGCAGGTTCTTCTTGGGTCCCTTCCTCTTCTCCCTCTGAGTCCTTTTGCCTTAGCTGAACTGTACTAACATGACCTCAACTTCTTGGGTCCTGAGGTCAGTAGTGAGTCTATTCTGCAAGATGTGGTTTCTTCTGCAGACCATGATTCTGTGCACACCATGCAGCACAAATTCCTTCTAAGAACCCCTTGCGGTTTCTTGGACCACTCTTTGCAGCAGGACATTGCCTCCTTTCCCAAGACCATAGTGCCCACTCGGGCTTCCTCCCTCCCCTATCCTTGGGGAGCACCCTGCTGGCTTGCTGCCCACCCATTGGTTTTCAGAACCTTGTCTTTGTGTTTCTTACCCTCTCCTGCCCTCCAGAGTGATTGGCTGACCTCCCTGACTAGAGATGTCCATAGGAACATGCTTGTCTGTACTCAGTACCCTTGCATCTATATGCTGCTTTAGCCCAAATGCTTTCCTCTCCAGCAGATTCCGTGCACCCAGTGTCATTTCTGTATGACTCCTCTGAGTCTCCTGCTCCTTCTCTTCCCTTTCCTCCCTGTGCACCTTCAAGTTTGCCGCCATCTCCCCTTCCCTCCTTTGACTCTGTGGCCCAGCATAAGGATCCCCTCCTCAGGAAAGGGTTCCCTTTGCTCTTTCCCTGTGGTCTGGGGAGCCATAAGTACAGGACTTTTGTGGCCCACATTAATGGCTTCCCTCCAAATCCTTTTTAGTCAGGTTGGCTTCCTCATATGGACAGCATCTTTTGCCTGTTTTCCTATTGAATGTGTTGTCTTGTTTATATGGAAGGTAGGAGCTGTTTATGATGTCTGAGTACTAAGCTCAGGCTGCTTGTTTGTGTTTCAGGTACCTGGTCCCCCTCTCTCCCCTTGTCCCCTGTATGTGCAGAGTTCTTTCAAACTCAGTATTCACTTGGGTGCTCTTAATTGTAAGTGACCCTGAAGGTCACAGAGTGTCCTCCTATTCCTCCTTCTGGAGGCTGTGAATCCCCCACTTCTGATGAATGTTTCCCAAGGGGGAGGAGTTTAGGCATACAGTGCCCTGCCCCGTGGAGATGAACCCTTTCTTTGATCTTTGAGTTTTGTGTTTGTTCCCTCACACTTTAGCTTCAGTTTGTGCCTGGACTCACACAGGGCCATGTGAACTCACAGCCCACACATGCTGGAGAGGCCTGGTGCCACCAGGCACCTGTGTGGTGACAGCCAGTGAGCCTATTTTTTCTCCTGCTCATCCTCTGCCCTTTTGCCCCACTATCCTGACCCAGCCTGGTTCCCATATCCTGCCCATTTTTTTCTCTCCCCTCTGGACATCTCGAGCTTGAGAGTCCCTGTCAACATGGTTGAGATCACATGGTATCACCCTGAGACCATCATATATTGTTGGTTTTGTCTTGAGGACACTCCAAGTGAACAGGGGAAAGCTGCAACCCAGTGACTTGCAGGCAGGGGTGGGCTGAATGGACTCCATTGGGTAGGAGTGGTGCGTGGGACAAAGACTTGAATGCTTCAATCCTTCCAAGTTTCTCTGACCTTCTGATGCCAAACTATTATATTAGCTTTTCATTTGGGGACCAAAGATATTGATTTCGATGATTCCATGGCTCCAAGTGCTACTATCACCTTGTAATTTGTTTTCTACCTTTGTCCCTTGATAGTTCGGTTTTTTTATGCAGGTTTACAATCATCCATGTCCTGGAGGGAGGGTTTCAAATGTCATTCCATGGCTTGGTGACCCTGTGGTCATACTTATTTGTTTACATGACTCAGATGGTGGTGAGGGGTGCCAGAGGACAATTTGTCAGCTCATAACCATGGCCCTGAATTATCACTCTGTGTTCTCTGCAGGTCTCGCTCAGCCACTTGTATGCCTGCATGCACACTGTAGCAACTTTGGAAAGTACAGAAAAGAATTCGAGAATCAGGAGCAAGCAACTGTTATGGGGCCATTTCCCAGAGGCAAGAATATTTATAACTTGGGAATGTTCCCCCATTCCTTTTTTAATGCATTTTTGTTTATTCCATTGAGTGTATGCTGAATTACAATTTTGTCTTGTATGTTTTCATCATGTCATTATTTTCTCATGTTCTGACAAGTTCCTACGAAGACTAACACGACATCTCACTGGCTGTGCAGCCTATTGTGGTGTATATTGGGTTTCAGCCTCTCTGCACTGAAGACCATCAGACAAATCCTCAGGGAACGGACCATCTTACTTTGAATCTGATGACATCCTTTGTCCAAATAGATAAGCAGAAGGGGTCATCCTGGGGCCAACTCTAGATGGAGCTTATTGAGATACAAGGTACAAACATTGTGTGGGACTCTGAGCACAATAGCCCTGCCTGGTTATTCCCATTTTCCCAATGTTTAGTGATCCAGCACACAGCTGTGGGTCCTTTGGATGAGCCATGGAACTATTCTAGCCTCTCCTTGCTGTGGACCTGCAGTATCCTTCCCCTGGGCACCTGGCTACTGCTCTAGTCAGTGAGTTCCAAGTCTGAAAGTTGGGGCAGGGACAGACACTGGGCAGGGGTGGTTGGTGGTTTGTTGGGGTGGCCACCCTTAGCCTCTGCCCATCCATCCTTTCTCCCTCCAGATGCCTACTTTGAGCTGTACCTGCATTGGCCATGTGTCTGTTGTTCCCCTAGGGAAGGCATTGTTGTGCTGACAGTCTACACTCCACGCTGTCCAGTTCAAACACCCCCATTCTGTCTGCTCTGTGCTATTTGGTGCCATCTGAGACCTGTGCTGTTCCTGTTGTAGAAGAGGATGGGGATGAGGACAAGAGGAAGAGGAAAAGGCATCCTACTCAGGCCTTGTTGTCCATGTGCCTGGTTCTGAAACAGGCTCTCTGATGGTCAGCCTGGCCTGGAGAGGAGCCACGGCCAAGCTTCTGAGTGGTGCTGGTGTCTTCTTTCCAGCACATTCCTGATACTCTTGGGGCAACATGTAGCTTCTGAGACTTCCTGGGGGAACATAATCCCCTGGGCCTCTTCTAACCTCCCCTAATCTGTCCACATCCAGCAGGCTTCTCCCATCAGCCTTGACTCCCTTCCTTTCCAGTGAGCTGTGGCCATGCAGGCTATTCAAGACAGCTGTGCATGGAGCATTGGCTGTTTCCAGGCTTTGAATTCCTAACCAAGCTGTGAGTTTTCACCATTGCCTGAGTCATTACCAGGGCATCACGTCCTTTTTCCGTGCAGGACACCCCTAGTGCTTTGTCTCATCTTAGTCTCGTGGGGCCCTGATCAAGCTTGAGTCCCTTGCCACAGGGCCCCAATCCCTTCTGCTGCAGGTATATGCTGGGTCTGTATCTCCTATGAGTGTTAGCCCTTTCCTCCCTGTGGTGGTGTACTGTGCTGCACTGTGCTGTGGCTTCTCTCTGGTTGGGACTCAGCAGCAGGTTCCCCAACCCATCGTTCTCTGCCTAGTACACAGGTGCCTTTAGCACTGCAAGTGCTGTAGCCACACGGCATGGTTGGTCACCCTCCCTGGCAGCCAGAGACAGGTAAGGGAAGCTCTGGGGAGGGATGGCCCCATGGGGAAAAGTCCTGTGAAATGGTTTTCTCCCTTGGGGTGGAGGTGGGTGCACCTTCTCTTATGGGAAGCGGTTGCCACCAGTGCGGTCTCTGCAGTTCCTGAGGCATCTGGGAAGTCTTCTGTTCAGAGTCTTTCTCTGTCATGTCCCTGCTTCCAGTTTGGGTCACAGGTCTCCCCACAGCCTCTGGCCTTGGCATGGCTGAGCTGCTTGGTTGAACATCCAGCTCTTTTTGGATGTCTGCCTCCTTATGGAAGCCTGGCTTTGATCTTTAGTTCCTACTGCTTGCCCTGACCTGAGGTGGGGTCTGTGCTCTCAGCCCCGAGGAGATGCCGGGTTTCCATTCAGTTTCCACTCATCTGTTAATTGCCCCCAGCCTCTCAGTAATGCCTGTCAACACCATAACCACCGCCATACATTTGCATTGTCCTTTTTGTCATCCACATTCATTCCACATGCCTGGATGTCCTCACCAGCCATGAGCTTCTTCTCCACAGGCTGGCCATACTGCCAAAAGTTACAACACGAAAGGTCTAGCCACTGGGAAGCTACCCACTGCATAGCCACCTTGTACCCAGTGCTGTCTGCGTGCCACCTACCCACCCTCCATCAGGTCCTCATTAATAGCTGGGTGAATGCAGAGAGCTTCAGTACCAAAAACCTGATTTGCCACCTGCTTTCCCAAGAGCACTCTGGAACCAGCTGGGTCAGCTTGAGTCATCAGGAAGCAGAACATGCAAGGGGGTTGGCAGAGCCTCAGGTATGATTGAGTCCAGCACCCACATAAGGAACAGAAAGGAAAGAGCACTGCAAGACTGGTTGGGCCAGACCTGATAGTGTTGGCCAGCCAGTTGGGCTGGTGTGAGCAAGGATTTCTCATCATGAGGGCCTGTGTTGGGCACAGAGGGTCAGGTCAGGTCCTTCTAGTGCCTGGCACACAGGGGGCCCTGCAGTCCATCCTCACTGACTGCATGAATGAATGCCCAGCATAGGTGCCCTGGAGAGTGGTGTGGCCTCAGCAGCACCTGGGCCTGGCAGAGCAGCTGTGTGGGCATATACAGAAGCATCCTCTGCCTAGCAGAGTGCTTCCTGGGACCTGCTTCAGCTCTCCTGGTGCATTAGATAACTGCTGAGTGCAGAAGCGGGCGTGCTTCCAGGGCATTTGCTCATGGGGCATCTCATCCCTTAGCATGGGGATGTTCACACACTGCTGGGAGGGGGCCCTGAGCCTGGGGAAGTATGGCAGAGTGAGGTCAGCACACACCTCTCTGCAGGAGGCTCCCTGGAGGCGCACACTCCCCTCTCTACTACTCATGGGGCTACTGTAGGGCCATCATCCAGGCTGGCCTTCCAACCTTGGGACCTGAGCAGAGGCAGTGGGATATAGGTCAAGTGCTGACTCAGGGCAGGGAAGTCCTCCTGGAGGAGGCACATTCCAGGTGGGTCTTGAGGTCCAGAGTATTTTTTAGGTGGGAGATTGCCCATGGCAGCCCAAGAGGGTTTGTTCCATCCAGAGGACTGATAGAGGGTTCGTGGCTGCAACAGACTCATTTGTCGAGTGACATGGTGGCAGGGGAGGCCAGGAAACTGGATGAGGCCAAACGCTTGATGGCTCCTGAAGTGGTCTGGGCTGCTCCATGGGCACAGCAGGCAGCATTCTCAGGTTTCTTTGTGAGCCTTTGTTCAGACTACCAATCTGTTTTCTTCCTGAGAAGAATTATTGGATCTTTCCTGTGGCCAGTCATCTGACAAATGTTTTTGTGTTTCTGATGGTCCAGGAGCGTACAGACAGCAACCACACAGAGATGATAAGTTGCCTCCCCATGAGGCTCAGAAACACCTTCCACTGAGGAGTGGCATATCCCAGCCATGTCCTGTCCTTGCTGATCTTAACATTTGACTCTTTTTCTCTGGAGTAATCTTACTGCTGCCTCATTCTCTTGGCTTGTGATACAATTTCCAGTTGTTGTTCTTGGCTGTACAGGGAAGTTTGCAGAAATGACCTGAGGTCTCTAGGTTCTGAGGGCTATTGCGGAGAAGGCACAGGAAGACAAGGGGTGAGGTCTTTCTAGTCCATTTGCCCCTGGTTACCTGTGTAGTGCAGCAGAATGGCTGCTGCTGAGGACCCAGAGAAAGAAGGTATGCTGTGGGTTTCCCCAGCCATCTTCCATGTGGCCTGAGTGATGGCAGCTTCCAGGGCCAGGTTGGGTTTAGCTGTACAGGCCTCTTACCCACTGCCTGTGGACATTATGCATCTGATGGAAGAGGGTGGGTGATGGGGACCAGATGTTTGAGGAGGGTGGTCTTGGTATGTTGTAACATTCCACTAACATGCTTGTGAATGATGCCCAGAGAAAGCGTTAGGAACGAAGATTGCTTGATGCATGAAATGATATTAGTTAATATTCAATCATGGTAATTTGCTGGCCAATTCCTCCTTGTGACTGCTGGTGGCTGACTCATCCAACTTTACTGGGAATGAAAGGTGATGTGTGACCAGGCATTATAAGGAAGCAGCTTCCCCAGCAGAAAGTTCCATGCAGTGCTTGGGGAGTGCAAAAATAACATGAAATACTGAGACTACTAGGTGGATACATTGTAAAACATTTCTTTTCTCCTTCCCCTCCTCTAACCACTCCTGCCTTCTCAATCTTTCTAATTTTCCTGAGGCATATTACCTAGGATATGACATGTATAATGGTAGATGTTAAGCCAGATGCAGTTTCCTACTGCTTGTAACCATGAAAACATAGCAACATAGTTTGCATTTTCCAGGCATTGGCACTAGAGCCAGTTGTTTGCATCCAGTGGGCCTGCAGAGTCATGTGGGGGGCCTGAATATGGCCAGGAGGTTATTTTCAGGTGAGTTCCAGAGCCTAGACTTTGATCTGTAAAAGACCTGGGTTTGAATTTCAGCTCTTCTCATGTAACCTTGTCTGTTTCTCACTTTCTGTGTCTCCCTTTATTCTCTTGTCAATCAGGTGGCACAAACTCCACTTAGCTCATAGGGCTCTTCCCAGAACATACCTTTACATCTCATTAGCTCCCAGGGGGACTCAGGTTCTCAATCTCAGCTTGGATTTTACATTGCAGGTCAGAGATTATTCCAGCAACACTGACTAAAGTGTTTTCTTGCTTTCTTGACTGTTGTAAATTTCAGAAATTTCCAAAAATGTTCCCAGGGACTGTCACGTGATCTTGGTCAAGGCCCTAATGCTCTTAGGAGGATCTCAGTTATGCTTTCTGGGAGATGGGTTGATTGGTATAGAACAAGGTTTTAAAATCTTTGTTGGTCCTGGAATTTCTTGTTCTGGCCAGACATTCAAACTGTCAAATAGATTAGAGGCAGGCTGCTGCTCAGTTAAAGCGATGTCTGGTACCAGTATCCCTTTATCTCAACCTAGTCTTGGACCATCTCTTTGTAGAGGCCAATAAAGCATTGCCACAGAGAACAAATTAAAAACCAGTGGTCCAGGTTCATAGTTCTCAAATTCAGTGTTAAAACGTTTGCTCCAACCATCAAATATAGTTAAGAAAGCTGAAAAAGAGAAGGAAAATGTATTACATTTATGTATAATTTTGTTTACTATATTCTGTCTTTTTGATGTTCGGAGATTCCTTCTCTTATTTCCTTTCTATTTAGAAATTTTATCTTTTTAATTTTTTTAAACTGTTTGCTACTGAGCATTGAACCTAGGACTTCTTGCATGCTAAGGGAGCACTCTACTACTGAGCTACATACCAGCTCTTTTAAACTTTTTATTCTGAGTGAGGGTTTCACTAAGTGGCGCATGCTATACTAGAATTTGCTGTGTAGCTCAGACAGGACTGGAACATCTGATTCTCCTGGCTCCACCTCCCAAATAGCTAGAATGACAGGTGTGTGCCACCACTTTCAGCTCCTCCACTATTCTTTTAGACTACATCTGCTAGAGACAATTGTTAGTTTTCATACTTTTGAAAATATCTTGATTTCCTCTTCATGCTTGAAGTATATTTTACTAGAATAAAGAATTGAGATGAGAATTCTTTTCTTTCAGCCCTTAAAAAATATGGTGCCCACTTACTTCTGGATTCCCTGGTTTTGAATGAGAAATCCCCTCTTTCAAATTGTTTTGTCATAGAGGTAAGGTATTATTTTTCTTTCACTGCTTCTAAGATTTTGTTTTTACTTATTTTGAGTTTTCAGAACTTTGATGAGTTTTTGATGTAAATTTTTTTGTGTTTATTCTGTTTCAATTTTTTTTTTTGGCAAAGTACATTTTCTCTCAGTCTTTCATGATAGAAATTTTTTGAGTCAGGGTATCAGTGTGTAGCCCAAGCTAGCCTGTAACCTGTTACATAGACCAGGCTGGCTTTGAACTTACATCAATCCTCCTGCCTCAGCCTCCCAAGTGCTGGGGATTATAGGCGTGTACCACCACACTTAGCTCCTAGAGTGGGAACTTTCTACCATTCTGTCTTCCAGTTTTCTAGAAAAACAGCCTCTCCACTCTAGCCAAATACCACAGAAGAAAACTTTGACCCTTGCCTCATCCATGGCAGCCAAGGCCACTAGTAGGTGTTAGAGTGCCACCCTGGATAACCTGTACTGACCTCCCTACACACCTGTGTCCTTTCCATTGTCATTGATGCCTATATTAAGTTTTGAAAATTTCAGATATCATGTTTTTCAATTCTAAAATATCATTCTTTTTTCCTTCAGTATTGGGGGTTGAGCACAAACTCAGGGCCTTGTATATGCTGGGCAAGTGCTCGAACACTGAGCCACACTCCCATCTCCTCTTTCATTTTTTATTTTGAGACAGAGTTTTACTAAGTTAAGCAGACTGCCTCTGGCCTCAAATGTATAATCCTTCTGCTGCAGCCCCCTGAGTCACTAGGGTTATAGGGGTGCATCGTGGTGCCCAGGTTCCATTTGGTTCTTTATGTCTTCTGTTATTTTACTGTGACATTCCATGTTTAGTGTCTTTAAAATGAGTTCTTAATTGCTCAATGAAGCATTTTATGATGTCTGCCTTAAAATTTTGAGAGTTAATTCTAATATTTATTATCAGTATAGATGTTTATTGAGTGTGTCTTTTCATTCAGGTTGAGATCTTTCTGATTCTAGGTATAGTGGGTGATTGTTTTATTGAAATCTGAACATTTTATCGTATGTTAGTTGGCTCAAGATCTTATGTAAACCTTGCTTTACCTGTCATCTTCTGACATCACTACAGCAGAGAAAGTGGAGAGATGCCACTACATTACTGTTTGGTGAGTATAGTAGTTTATCTTTCCTGCTTGGCTTCCATTGATCTTTGAAGTCTGCAGAGGACTCTTTGTTACTTCTGGGCAAGGTTGGAATTCTGGTTCTGAGCTGGGCCTGCACTGATACCTCCCTGTCTGGGAGGGTTAGGAATGTCTGATTGTTGCCACCAACCCCCACGGCCTGCACCAACATCTTGGGAGATGGATCTTTTTTGGTTTTTTGAGACAGGGTTTCACTGTGTAGCCCAGGCTGCTCTGGAACTCACTATGTAGACCAGGCTGCCGTCAACCTCACATTGAACCTCCCGCCTCAGCCTCCAAAGCACTAGGATTATAGGTGTGTGCCACCAGTGAAGATCGAGGCATCCAGCAAGCCAGAAGAGGCCTCTGCAAAGACAGCCCCAACCCAGCAGAGGATTCCTACACTCAGGCATTGAACCACAGAACTCAGATTTTGGACACAGAGTAGTACCAGGGTGAAAGTCTTTCCCAGCCAACATGGTTACATAGCCATTCTCCTTGAAGCACTAAGGCATGGTGGAGAAGTTTCCCATGTGCACCCTATAGTAGGAGCTGAAGTCATACAGGTGGATGGTGTCGGGCCTCCTCCCAGTGAGGAAGAACACTTGGCTTGGGGCACACAGCAGAATTATTATGTGGTCTCTAAGGTAACCAAACGATCTTCCTAAGTCCTCAGTAACAGCCTGGCAGCTGAGTCATGTACCCCTCAAAGCCAACCAGTGGGATTTGGGCCTCATTCTAGTGCCAGAGATTGCATCTTCCCAACAAGGCAAGGCAGCAAGCAGCCCCTCAGACCAGAAAGATGCTTGTGTCCTCCTATGTGACAGGGTCCCCTGCTACTCACAGAAGGTAACATTTCTAGGAACAGCCTTGAGAGGAGACTCAAGAGGAGGGCTACCATGGCCAGCTGGCTGCACCTCATGAATGGCTCGGTTAGCAGACCTATGGGTGCCATTTTGTAGCACCAGACAGTTCCCCTTTATTGGAGAACGCTGGCCAGGGCCATCCTGAGCAGGTCAGGGCCAGGGTATTCCCTCCACCCAAGGAGGATGGGCAGCCTTAAGGGATAGGCTTCCTTGTGAGTGGACAGTGGATTTCCTAGGCCACCACTTTCCAGACTGTGCTTCCTTCTTTCAAGGAGTTTCCTGGGATAGTCAACACCACCTAACAATAACTGATGGGTCCCCAACCCTATGTGCATGAGGAGGTACACCCTTGTGCCTAGAGGTCCCTGGACATACCTGAGCAAAGGCTTTCTGGAAAACAAGGCTGGTCCATGTTTGGGCACCTTACTAGCTTATCCCCATAACAGCCCAGAAAGGGGCACAGGTCATCCACGATGATGAGAAGGACGTTCAGAGCATCTGCACAGGAAGGAGTGGCTTTAGCAAAGTTACCTGCACTGACACTGAAATTCCCCCTATGTAATGCATTAGAGGCTGAAGGCTGGACCCTGCTCCTTGATAATCCAGCCAGGAAGGGGGTAACCAGAGCTGTACCTCAACCAGGGTGAGTGTGGAGTGTACAGAGGAAGCCTGAATCCTGGGTGACAGTGTTAAGTTTTGGCCATGGCTCAAGCCTGCATGAGGGAGAGAGGGACAGAGGAATGGAGGAAATGAAAGAAGAATTTACAAGGATAGAGGATGAATTAAGGGAAGGAAGAACAGTTGGATGAAGGAAGGATGGATAGGTGAAGAGAAGAATGGAAAGATGAATGGGAAAGGGAAGAGAGGAGGGAAGGATGGAGAGCAGGAGGGAATTACAAAGAATGGACTGATAGAGGGTGTAAAGGGGAAAGGATGGATAGTAAAGAAGGATGGAAGAGAGGAAGGGATGGAGAGAAGGATAGATAAAAGGTGAAGAGATGGAGAGGATGAATGGAGGCATGAATAGACAGTGAGAAAGATGGATGGAGGGTAAGGAGGAGTGAAAATTGGGGAGTGGGTGAAGGAAGTGAGGAAAGGAAAGATGAATGGAAGAAAGAATAACAGGAAGGAAGAAGGAAGGGAGCTGAGAGGGAGGAAAGGGCCTGGGAATCTACTCAGGGGCACAGGTGGCACCTGCGGCTGAGCTGGTCTTTACTGAAGATTCAAGGGTAGCACAGAGCTCAGGACCAGGCTAACCCAAATCAGGCACCTGCCTGGCAATGGCAACATTTCTTCTTAGGCACAGCTACATGGGACAGCACTGGCAGGTTTCCTGAGCTTTGTAAATTTCAGAGATTTCCAACAGTGTTCCAGGGACTGTCATGCAATCTTGGCCAATGCCCTTATGCTCTTTGAAGGATCTTAGTTTTGCTATCTAGGAAGTCATTTGGTTGGTCTAGAACATGTTTTTCCCACCTTCGTGGTCATGAAATGTCTTGGTCTGGTCTAAGGTTCAACCTGCCAAAAAGATCAGAGGCAAACTGCTGTTCAGCTGTATCTGCCAATTCCCCCAACACCTTTATCCCAACCTATTCTTGGACCATTTCCTCGAAGAGATCTGTAAAGCATTGTCATACAGCATTGTCTGAAAAGCAGTGGTCTAGATCCATGGCTCTCGAACTTTAATGCACATTTAGATCCTTTGGTGATCTTGGAAAATGTAGCTTCTGATTTATAAGTTCTGGAGTCTGCCTGAGAGTGTACATTTCTAAGCAGATCCCAGGTGATACCAAGGTAGCTGGTTCATGAATAGCATTTTGATCAGAGCACCTCTTGACTTACACTTTGAGTTCTTCATTTACTGATAGTCTGATTAGATTATAAATTGACTATTTGTGTATAATGTTTATATACAGAGGGAAATCCTCAATTATCCCAGTGTGGAAACTGACTTTGTGGGATATAAAGGAGACAACAAGTGCTTGCTTCTTTCCCAAATTTGAGTGTATAAATGAACTATATGTAAATATTTGGTAAAACACAATTTGATTTAAAATGCTGCTGAATTATCCTTTAATTTGAGGAGAGTTTCATTTTGGCAGTAAGACAATTTGGAACTTGAGGAGTTCTAATTATGAGAATTATTTATTTTTTTTGGCGGTACTGGGGATTGAACCCAGGACCTCACACTTGCATGCTTTTCAAGTGCTGTACCACTGAGCTGCACCCTTAGCCCATTTTTTTGTAGTTTTTGAGATAGGGTCTTGCTAAATTACACAGACTGCCTCTGGTCTTGAACTTGCAATCCTCCTGCCTCTGCCTCCCCAGTTGCTGGGATTATAGGCATGTGCCACTGTGCCCGGATGAGAATTAAACTCTTTACAAAGGCAGAAACAAGTTGTGACCTGCTTTCAGATTCTGGCCAAGGCCTATCTCTATGTACTAAGTTTAAGTGAAGGTCTAGAGTTTTGGGCAGTTTTTAGTGTACTTTCTTGATCACTGCAATGATGTGGCACCAAGAACAAAGCTTCTGTCCTTTCTAGCCAGTGCTGAGTTGATTGCCCAAATTCAGTGTTGATAGAATACTGTCTTCTGCATTTTCTTTGCTGGAACTCCTCTTATAAATGTCCAGAATACCAGTTGGTGCTTTGGGAGATCGTGGGGCTTTTCTAGCCCATCTCTGTTTCAGTTTAGTAATGTCATAGCTAAGATGGGAGCCACTTTACAAGGGGACAGAGAACCAACTTGCTAGCATAACCACTGTTTAAATTGTTACTTTCCCTGTATGGAATATGGCAGAAGAGCAGAGTGCTCTTGGTAGCTTTGCTACTACCCTTTGTTAGAAGGATGAATCCTTTCCCATTTGGAACAGAGGTGGCATGTGTACCATCTGTGGAAAAAAAGGGGAAATGTGCCCAATTTTTGTCTTCCAGAAGGTGAAAGTCTGGTGATTAGTCCAGCAATGCCACCATCATTGGCCATTAATGACTCTTCTTTCTTGCATCCCTTTACTTTCTGGTGTGTTGAGTACCTCCTTTGTGCTGGCATTGGGTTTATAAATATGGAGAAGACAGGGAACCTGCAGACAGAATGTTTGATGAGCCTTAAGAAAGGCATACCTGAAGGGTTCTGGAATCTCTGCAGAGAGAGACACAACTACTGGCTAGGGGTGTTGGGGCTGGAATCATGAATCCCCACATGGGAGAGGCCCAATTCAGAGTGTACTGGGGTTCCTGTCATTTTCCCGAAATATTCACTTCACTATGGGTATGTCTGGAGGTTCTGCAAGTGATCCTTCCCTGGACATCTTTTACAAAGCAAAAGAATCTTTTTTCTTCATCACCCAGCTCTTCACTGCATACCCCTGATATAAAATCAGCAGTGAGAAATAGTGGGATAGCAGGTAGAATTCTTTTTTTTTTTTTTTTGGTACTGGGGGGTTAAACCCAGGGCCTCACGCCTGCATGCTCTGCAAGTGCTGAACCACTGACTTGCACCCTCAGCCCATTTTTTTCTTACTTTTTGAGACAGGGTCTCACTAAGTTATGCAGACTGCCTCTGGTCTCGAACTTGCAATCTTCCTGCCTCCACCTCCTGAGCCGCTGGGATTACAGGCATGCATCACTGTGCCCGGCTGCAGATAGAATTCTTAAGGAAAAGAAGTTTCTGGAAGACTATCCTGTTTGTTGTTTCCTGAGCCCTCTTAAAGTTGGTGCCTTTGTTCACATGATGGAAGTGAGAGATCTTTAATCCCTCACTTGCACTATGATCCTGGCTTCCCCTGTACTCTAACCATGCTTCTAAAAATGTAGCTTTGCTCAGGTATTGCCACAGATCTCAGTGCTTGACATTCAAGTGCCTGAATCTTCAGGCCTCAGTTTAGCTGTGTGTCAAATGGGAAACATAAAAACAATCCTCAGCTCATGGGATTACTGTGAGTACTTTGTGGGCCTGAGTTCAGCCAGCACTCTGTAAGTGTTATGAGGCTATAAGAATAACATAGCCTTGCTCAAGGCTGCCCTTTCCTACCTTCTTGGTCATTGCCAATTCTTCCACTTGAATAGCCTGGACTCATTCCTTGGTGTCAGCACTTAGCCCCTCTGCCATCCACACTGCTCTTTTTATGGCGCAATCCCTCTCTTCTTAGTTCTCATGTCCTCATGAAGCCTCCCATAACTTTATGACCTTGGCTTCAGGGACTGCTCCTTCCTGACAGCCTTCTGGAGCCTGTCTGTAGTATTCCTTTTGTGTAAGATCACTTTGAGTGATTTCCATATTTTGTATGTATATGTGTGCCCCATTACCACAACTAGATAGGAATCTTCTTTGAGGACAAAGACTTCGCCCAGTTAACCTTGATATTGTCCCTAGAGTCTGCCTTGGCCAGAGGAAGTGTTGATAGATGATGATGGTAACCTATTCTATTGCAGTCATTCATCATTCATGGAGCCTTTACCATGACAAGGTACTTTGCTATGTCAGGATTGGCAGATGAGTGAGATAGGAGTCAGTTGTGTGCTAGTTGGGGATAGGAAAGGCAAGTATATTAATAACTGTCATTTGATGCATGACCAGACACCATCCACAGAAATAATTATCTTTGAAGTGCTACAAGGCCTCAGGAGAGGCCAGGTTATATCTCACAGGGAGATCAGGAAGACTTCAGAAGAAGGCTGGCTCTGAGCACTGAAGAATGGAAAGGATTTTGAACGGGGTGGTAAGAAGTCAGCTTTAGACTGGGAGGATATAGAGCAGAGCCTAAAAGGAAAAGTAGCCCAGCAAAAGAAGTAGGGACAAAAGAGTTGCCACATCTCATCTCTTGGTCCTTGAATCAACCTGGTGAGAAGGGTGATTTTAGGTCTACTTGATAGATGAGGAAGCAGGACACAGAGGTCAAGTGACTTAGCTGAGTTCTCATAGTTGGCTGGCAAGGAGAGATGGGATTTAAGCTCAAGCTCGGCTGCCAAACATGTTAGTGACAAAGAATGTACACTCTATACCTGGTGCTGGTGCTGTCAGCCTGTTGCCCTGAGTTATACCCCTGAAGTATAGGGCTGGTTATTGGCCATGAATGTGTTTTTGGACAAGCCACTTTTTTACAAGTCTTATTTCCCATCTATATAACAAGGGGATCAGTCTTATTTACCAGTTCAGCTCCTTCTGTTGCCAGCGCAATGGGATTCAGGGACTTTGAATTGTAGTGGTTATCCATTAGCCAGTCTGCATCTCCCTTCAGATTGCAGGAAGGAGTGGTGCACTTGAGTAAAAAAAGTGTACATTTCACAAAATATACTTTATGATAACACCCAAAAGAGTCCACTCCACTTACTCAGTTGTGGCTGGTGATGTCTTAAGTGAGAAGAGAGGCCAATTTGGCAAGGAGATTGAAGGCCTGCTGTGCTGCACAGCTGTCCAAAAGCACCATCCTTACATTTTCATTCTTAATACTGCATTTGGGAATTGCCAAGTCCAACAAATACATTTTCTTCCTACACTTGAGAATCCTACTGATGGATGGATTCTCCAGAACGACTGAGGTGCAAGAGTTTCTATGAACAAGTCTGACACTTGCTTCTGGGGATCTGTATAGTTCAGGGCCATGGGACTTAAAAAGTCACATACCTTTTTACTTTGGTGCAAATCCCTTCTATATCCATCTTCTTACTAGGATAGAGCAGGACTGGAACAGGGTAGATAGGCGTACAAGTGTCATCTTCAGTCATCAAATCTGCCCTTAGTTTTGTCCTTCTCATTTAGATATTTCAATGTTTACTCTTGCCCCTCTCTCCCCATTTCCTGCTGCTTTCCTAGCAAAATTACTTTTCACAGTACTTCCTTTCTTAAAAATTTTTCATTAGTGTGTATTGTACAAAATAATGGGTTTCAATTTGACAGTTTCATATATGCATAAAACATCCTTTGAGCATACTCAATCCCTGTTACTCTCTCTTACCCTGCTCTTCCCAGCCTTCTTCCTTTTCCTTCATAGTCTCCCTTATAATTTCATGGAGTGTTTATTCTCTAGATTCCAGAGTACTTTCTATTTGTATAATGATTACTGATCATATCAAGTTACCCCCAATGTAGTACTTCCAGTTTCTCCTAAAAATATCAATAAGGCCACACCTTTGAACTGTATGTAATGTGGGAGACAGAGTTAGTAAGAGTGGCTATTTTCCTAGCATTCCATCTGTAGGCAGAGAAATAGTTAGACCTGGCTTCTAAGCTGTTCCCTCTGTGGTAAAACTCAGCTAACATTCCTGCAAGTCTTGGCATTTAACAGAGTCCTTGTCCATGGTTTCTTGTGTCATATTCTGGCTCACAAAGGATAGGTTTCTGGCTCCTTTTTTCATCCTAGCATTGCAATGAATTTTCCCTGATTCTTGGAATTGCTTTATCATTTTCTCTACTTTAGAGGTGAGGAAGCTGAGATTTAGTGATGGCCTCAGTTTGCACAGTAAGTAATCAAGGCACGACTCAATTAGTCCTTTTGACTGCAGCTATGTCAAGTTTCTCTCTATACCCACAGGGGGTGGTAGAACATGATACCTAGAATATCCTTTCTAACTCAGAAAACTTTTTATTACTGTGGCTACACTGTTTGGGACTTCAGTCTTGAACAAATAGGTTGGTGTCTTAGCTTAGCTGTTTCTTTGGTTCTTGGATTGCTCCATTCACTTCTGTGCCTGCCCAGCAAAGCTTTTCTATGCTTATTCTCCAAGAAGCCCAACTCTTCTGAACTAGTTCCTCTTACTGTCCACCCAATGTCCAGAGAAGCCCATAGTAGATTTCCTATCTTGACCCTGGAATAAAGACAGCTCTGTAGTTTTGATCTTTCTGTGTCTCTGTACTTTATGCAGCTGCACAGTGAAGCAAACACAGTTTAAGTGACATCACTGTGCCTTACAGCACTTGGCACCAGAGGTCTGTTGACAGTAGAGGAATATCAAGGTTCATAATATACAGAGCCAGAAGCTAGTCTATGGCAAAATCTAGACATCAATCAGATGTGTGAAGGTGGAAGGAGAGGATTCAGGTCTCATTGGCAAACAAAAGTTCTCTCCTGTCATGACTAAACCCAGTGTGCAGTGTATGCAACTACACATACAATGTGCACTTATTTTACCAATTGGGGGTTTGTGTGAAATAACATTTTTCAGAATTCCTGTAGTAGGACTAGAAACACTGAATAGTGTGCAGAAAAGAGTTAGTGAAACAGGACTGAGATTGCTGTCCTTAGAAAGGAAGTGAAAGGAAGACATGATGAAATTAAAGAACTAAACAGTGGCAACCCACTCCAAAACAATTAGCCATTAAGAACCCTGTGAATATCAGAAATACACTGTCAGTTATAGTGCCAGAAAATGAGCCCGCTAGATTGGAAGGCACTCAAAGACGACCAAGAAATATTTGCCTCCTCAAACTAGAGTCAACCTTAATGACAGGAGTGGAATAAGGCTCAGGGACCTCCATTTGCTGATGTGGCACAACTCAAAATGAAAAGGAACAACTGTAAACCATTAACAAGTGGAATGTAGAATGTATATAGTATGAACCTAGGAAAATTGGAAATCATCAAAAAGGAAATGGAGCACATAGACATCAACATTCTAGGCATCAGTGAGCTAAAATTGACTGGTATGGGCCATTTTGAATCAGATAATCATATGATCTACTAGGTTTGAATAACATCTTAGAAATGGGGTTGCATTAATCATCAATAAAGACATTTCAAGGTCTGTCTTAAAGTACAATGCTGTCAGTGATAGAATAATATCCATATGCCTACAAGGAAGGCCAGTTAATATGACTATTATTCAGATTTATACAGCCAGAACTAAGGTCGCAAATGAAAATAGGAAAGAATTTTACTGGCTCCTGAAATCTGAATTGGATAGAACATGTAATCAAGATGCACTGATAATTACTGGTGACTGGAATACAAAAGTTGGAAACAAAGGCTCAGTAGTTTGAAAATATGGCCTTGGTGACAGAAACGATGCTGAAGATCACACGATAGAATTTTGTTGGACCAATGATGTTTTCATTGCAAATACACTTTTTCACCAACATAAACAGTGACTATACACATGAAATTCACCATATGGAACATAGAGGAACCAAATTGACTACATTTGTGGAAAAAGATGACAGAAAAGCTTAATACAAAAAGTCAGAACAAGACCAGGTGCTGATTGTGGATCAGATCATCAACTACAGGTATGCAGGTTCAAACTGAAGCTGAAGAAAATTAGAACAGGTATATAACATCCAAGATATGACCTTGAGTATATCCCACTGAGTTCAGAGGCCACCTCAAGAACAGATTTGATGTGTGAGACACTAATGATTGAAGCCCAGATGAGATGTGGCACAACAACAAAGACATTATTCATGAGGAAAGCAAAAGGTTATTAAAAAGATAGGGGGAAAAAGACCAAATTATATGTCAAAAGGGACTCTGAAACTTGCCCTTGAACATCAAGCAACTGAAGTGAAAGGAAGACATGATGAAATTAAAGAACTAAACAGAAGATTTCAGAGGGCAGCTTGAGAAGACAAAACCAAGTATAATGAAATGTACAATGATCTCGAGATAGAAAACCAGAAGGAAGGAATATGCTCTGCTTTTCCTCAAGTTTAAGGAATTAAAGAAAAAATTCAAGCCTCAAGTGGCAATAGTGAAGGATTCTGCTTTACTTTGTTCTAGAGTCAACACCCATGGAAGCAGCAGTCAAGAAATCAAAAGATGCATTGCATTGGGAAAAGTTGTTGCAAAGCACCTCTTTAAAGTGTTGAAAAGTAAATATTCACATTGAAGATGAAGGTGAGCCTGATTCATGCTGTGGTATTTTCAGTTGCATCATTTGGTTGTCAAATGGACAATGAATAAGGGAGACAGGAGAAGAATTGATGCTTTTGAATTATGGTACTGGAGACAAATATTGAATATACCATGAACTGCCAGAATTACCAACAGATCTTTCCTAGAAAAAGTGCAACCAGAGTGCTCCTTGGGAACAAGGATGGCTAGACTATATCTAACGTATTTTGGTCATGTTGTTGGGAGGGACCATTCTCTGGAGAAGGACATCACGTTTGGGCTAGTGGCAGTTCAACAGAAGAAAGGAAGACCCTCATGTAGATGGAGCGACACAGTGGCTGCAACAATGTGTTGAAACATAAACAAGAATGTGTGCCTCCCACAGAGTTGGAGAGTGTTTTGTTCTATTATATATATGTGAGTCAAACCTGACTCAGTGGCACCTAACAACAATGACAACAAAAATAACAACATAAACATAAAAAAGATCACATACATGGTGCAGTGTTGGGTAATATTTCATTCTTTTGTACATAAGTTCACTATGAGTCACATCTGACTCGACAGCACCCAACAACAATGAACCATTAATTTGGGGAATAGATATATTTGACTAGAAATGAGTGGTAGTAATCACAGAAGATCAATAAAAGAAAAATAGAGGAAACAGAATTTGGCTCTAAAAGTAGAGAGCAGGAGGGCAAACCACAATGAATTATTTAAACTTAGGAATTCTACGTTAATTTTATCCAAAATACATGGCTGCTAATGAACATTTTTTCATATATTTATTAGCCATTTGTACTTCGTCATTTGAAACGTGTTCATATCATTTGCCTGTTTATTGATTAGATTCTTCCATGATTTTTTTTCTTGGTGTGTAATTTTTGGAAAAAAAAATATATATGTGTGTGTGTGTGTTTGTTGTTGCTGTTGTTGTGGTCCTTGGAGGTTGAACCCTGTACCTTGCACATACTTAGCAAGTACTCTAACATTGAGCTGTACCCCCAGCCTATTTTTTTTTAATTTTTGAGATAGACACTCGCTAAGTTATGCAGCCTGCCTCCATCCTTGAACTTGTGATCTTCCTGCCTCAGCTTCCCAAGTCACTAGGATTACAGACATGTGCCACTACACTGGGTTATTTTTATGTATTTTTATATATTCTGGATATTAATCCCCTGTCAGATGAAGAGCTGGCAAAGATTTTCTCTCATTCTGTAGGCTCTTTCTTTCACTCTGTTAATTGTTTTCTTTGTTTTGTGCAGTTTTTAATTTGATGCAATCTATTTGTCAATTATTGTTATTATTTCCTGGGCTATTGGAGTCCTATTCAGAAAGTCATTTCCTATGGCTATATCTTGAAATATCTTCCCTATGTTTTCCTCTAGTAATTTCAACTTTTCAGGTCTTACGTTAAGGAGTTCATTTTTGTACAGGGTAAGAGAGAGGGATCTAGTTTCTGTCTTTTACATGTGGATGTCCAGTTTTCTAAGCACCATTTTTTGAAGAGGCTTTCTTTTCTCCACCTTTTCTTGGCACCTTTGTTGAGAGTCAGATGGCTATAAACATGTGAGCTTATTTCTGGCTCCTTTATCCTATTCCATTGGTCTATACATCTGTTTTGTGCCATTAACATGCTGTCATTTTTAATTTGACTCTGTAGTATAATTTGACATCAGGTATTGTGACACCTCCAGGATTACTCCTTTTGCTAAGTATTACTTTGGCTATTGGGATCTTTGTATTTCCATATAAATTTTAAGATTTTTTCTCTAGTTCTGTGAAGAATATCATTGGCATTTTGATGGGGATTGCATTGAATCTGTTGATTGCTTTGAGTAATATGGCCATTTTACCAATATTAATTTTGCCACTCCATGAACACGGGAGATCTTTTCATCATCTAGTGGCTCCTACAATTTTTTTCTTCAATGTTTTATAGTTTTCCTTGTAGAGATCTTTCGCCTTCTTGTTTAGGTTTATTTCTAGATTTATTTTTTGAGGCTGGTTGAGGTTTAGCTCAGTTGGTAGAGTGCTTTCTCTGCACTCTCTGAGGTCCTGGGTTCAATCCCCAGCACCACAAAAATTGGAGAAGAACCTGGTTTCCCGCTCCTGAAACAATCAGCCATTGAAAACCCTATGGATAGCAGAGAAGTACTGAGAGGTAGGACCTAGTTGGTAGAAGTAGGTCACTTGGATTGAGCCTTTGAAGATTTTGTCTGGGCCACTTGTTCCAGTGTCACTTTCTGTTCCTGGTCAACCATGAGGTGAACAGCTGTCCTCATGTTTCTGCTGCTTCCTCAGCCATGCCCACCCCTCTAACATGGACTGAACTCCTGAAATGATGAGCTAAATTAAATCCTTCCTCCCTTAATTTTTTCTTTCAGGTATTAGATCACACCAATGAAAAAAGCTAATTAATATACTCCATTATTAGAGCTGGACCTATCTGTCCCTTTAGGTCCAGTAATGTTTGTCTTATGTAATCGGATGCACCAATATGTGATACATACATGTTTACAATTGTTATATCTCTTTGGTGTAATATGTAGTGACCTTCTTTATATCTTCTAATTTTGGCATGAAATCTGATATTTCAGATATGAATATAACTATTTGGTTTGTGATTCCATTTGCTTGGGATATTGTTTATGATCCTTTCACTTTCAATTTGTGTATGTCTTTGCCAGTTAGTTGTATTACTTGCAGACAGAAAACAATTGAATTTTGTTTCTTTAGTCCAATCTTCCAGTCTTCATCTTTTAGTTACGGGTAAAGACCATTTACATTTAGGGTTATTGTTGAAAGATATTTACTAGTTCCTCTTATTTTGTTATTGATTTTTCTGCTTGTTTTAAATAAACTGTGTTCTTTTCTCCTTTATTTATCTTTGAATTTTTCTGGTTTACTGAGCTAATAATTTTTATTCTTCCCTAATTCCATCTGTTTATCTCTGCTTTTAGTGGAATTTATTCTTTCCTGATCTCTTATGATTGCATATATCTTTCTTCATCTGTGTGTAGAACTCCTTATTTTGTGCATTGTTGGCTTGGTGATCATGAATTTCTTTAGTTTATGCTCATCTTTGAATGTCTTCATTTCTCCTTTGATTTAAAGGGTAACTTTGATGGATAAAGTAACCTTGGGTGACAGTTATTTTGTTTTAGGGGTTCACGTACATTGTTCTTTGCTCCCCTGACCTTTAGTATTTCTGCTAAGAAATCACTTATTCTGGTGTGTTTGCCTTTGTAAGTGACTTGGCACTTCTCTTGGAGCTTTCAATAGTCTTTCTTTTGTATGTGCTCTTGACATTTTAACTATAATATGACACAGAGAGATTCTTTTTTGTGCATGTGTTCTTTGGGGTTCTAAATGCCTTCTGTACATGGATATCCATATCTTTCCCTATATTTGGTAAATTTTCTGGTATGATTTCACTGAATAGGCTTTCTAGGGCTTTAGTATGAATTTTGGGATCATCTTCTCTGCCAAACTTTTCTAAGTTTTATCTCTTAATTGTGTCCCAGGAACCTTCAATATTGTTGTCATCTTTTATTTTTTTCTTTATTGCTTTCTGAATGTAATCATTCATCAACCTTGTCGTCAAGCCCTCATATTATTTCTTCTGCTTCATCTAGTCTATTGTTGAGGATTTCCACTGAGTTTTTTGTTTGATTTATTGAACTTTTCATTCCCAAGTCTCTATTTGTTTTGTTTTTAGAATGTCTGTCTCTTTCCTGAATTTCTTGGCCATATCCTGTATTCTCTTCCTTCATTCAGCTATTTTTTGTATCATCTTTGAAGTCCTTGATTTTTCAGATCTTTGTCTATCTTTTCATCTACTTTGATATCTTTGGATTCAGTTATTGAAGAGTTATGAACTTTTGGAGGAGTCCTGTTGCCTTTCTTTTTCATATTTCTTGCATTTCTTTGTTGTGATTCAGGCATATTTTGAAATGAATATCTTTTCTGCTTTTCATTGAGGGTCTTCCTATTGAGTAGCTTTCTCTTGAGGGCTCAATCTCCAATACAGCTTGAAGTGGGACAGGGAACAAACTGCAATAACAACACCACCACAGAAAAATAACAGATATATATTTTTTAAAAAACCATCAACTCCACCACCAACAGTAATAGAAAAGAAAGGGGCCAAGTAATGTAGGATAAATTAAGGAGTTAGAAATTACTAAAGTAATAGTAATAAAGTAATTAAAAAGAGGTGTAGAAAAGGGGAAAAAGAAGGAAGACAGGAAGGAAAAAACATGAGATAAAGGCATGAGAAAGACAGGAAAAACAAAATAAAACACATCTAAAATAAAATAGCGCCTGCAGCTATAGCCCTGTGGTATCCGATCCCGTCAGATCTCGGAAGCTAAGCAGGGTCAGGCCTGGTTAGTACCTGGATGGGAGACCACCTGGGAACACCAGAAGCTGTAGGCTGGGAGAAGGACCTGGCAACCCCCTCCCAAAAATCAATCTGCCATTGAAAACCCTATGAACAGCAGAGAAGCACTGACAATAGTGTTTCCCCTGTTGTACAGAGGGTCGCTATGAGTC